>CM054380.1:92882665-92892478 GCA_028858755.1 Ara ararauna | reverse complement strand
CTAACCCTAACCCTAACCCTAACCCTAACCCTAACCCTAACCCTAACCCTAACCCTAACCCTAACCCTAACCCTAACCCTAACCCTAACCCTAACCCTAACCCTAACCCTAACCCTAACCCTAACCCTAACCCTAACCCTAACCCTAACCCTAACCCTAACCCTAACCCTAACCCTAACCCTAACCCTAACCCTAACCCTAACCCTAACCCTAACCCTAACCCTAACCCTAACCCTAACCCTAACCCTAACCCTAACCCTAACCCTAACCCTAACCCTAACCCTAACCCTAACCCTAACCCTAACCCTAACCCTAACCCTAACCCTAACCCTAACCCTAACCCTAACCCTAACCCTAACCCTAACCCTAACCCTAACCCTAACCCTAACCCTAACCCTAACCCTAACCCTAACCCTAACCCTAACCCTAACCCTAACCCTAACCCTAACCCTAACCCTAACCCTAACCCTAACCCTAACCCTAACCCTAACCCCTAACCCTAACCCTAACCCTAACCCTAACCCTAACCCTAACCCTAACCCTAACCCTAACCCTAACCCTAACCCTAACCCTAACCCTAACCCTAACCCTAACCCTAACCCTAACCCTAACCCTAACCCTAACCCTAACCCTAACCCTAACCCTAACCCTAACCCTAACCCTAACCCTAACCCTAACCCTAACCCTAACCCTAACCCTAACCCTAACCCTAACCCTAACCCTAACCCTAACCCTAACCCTAACCCTAACCCTAACCCTAACCCTAACCCTAACCCCTAACCCTAACCCTAACCCTAACCCTAACCCTAACCCTAACCCTAACCCTAACCCTAACCCTAACCCTAACCCTAACCCTAACCCTAACCCTAACCCTAACCCTAACCCTAACCCTAACCCTAACCCTAACCCTAACCCTAACCCTAACCCTAACCCTAACCCTAACCCTAACCCTAACCCTAACCCTAACCCTAACCCTAACCCTAACCCTAACCCTAACCCTAACCCTAACCCTAACCCTAACCCTAACCCTAACCCTAACCCTAACCCTAACCCTAACCCTAACCCTAACCCTAACCCTAACCCTAACCCTAACCCTAACCCTAACCCTAACCCTAACCCTAACCCTAACCCTAACCCTAACCCTAACCCTAACCCTAACCCTAACCCTAACCCTAACCCTAACCCTAACCCTAACCCTAACCCTAACCCTAACCCTAACCCTAACCCTAACCCTAACCCTAACCCTAACCCTAACCCTAACCCTAACCCTAACCCCTAACCCTAACCCTAACCCTAACCCTAACCCTAACCCTAACCCTAACCCTAACCCTAACCCTAACCCTAACCCTAACCCTAACCCTAACCCTAACCCTAACCCTAACCCTAACCCTAACCCTAACCCTAACCCTAACCCTAACCCTAACCCTAACCCTAACCCTAACCCTAACCCTAACCCTAACCCTAACCCTAACCCTAACCCTAACCCTAACCCTAACCCTAACCCTAACCCTAACCCTAACCCTAACCCTAACCTAACCCTAACCCTAACCCTAACCCTAACCCTAACCCTAACCCTAACCCTAACCTAACCCTAACCCTAACCCTAACCCTAACCCTAACCCTAACCCTAACCCTAACCCTAACCCTAACCCTAACCCTAACCCTAACCCTAACCCTAACCCTAACCCTAACCCTAACCCTAACCCTAACCCTAACCCTAACCCTAACCCTAACCCTAACCCTAACCCTAACCCTAACCCTAACCCTAACCCTAACCCTAACCCTAACCCTAACCCTAACCCTAACCCTAACCCTAACCCTAACCCTAACCCTAACCCTAACCCTAACCCTAACCCTAACCCTAACCCTAACCCTAACCCTAACCCTAACCCTAACCCTAACCCTAACCCTAACCCTAACCCTAACCCTAACCCCTAACCCTAACCCTAACCCTAACCCTAACCCTAACCCTAACCCTAACCCTAACCCTAACCCTAACCCTAACCCTAACCCTAACCCTAACCTAACCCTAACCCTAACCCTAACCCTAACCCTAACCCTAACCCTAACCCTAACCCTAACCCTAACCCTAACCCTAACCCTAACCCTAACCCTAACCCTAACCCTAACCCTAACCCTAACCCTAACCCTAACCCTAACCCTAACCCTAACCCTAACCCTAACCCTAACCCTAACCCTAACCCTAACCCTAACCCTAACCCTAACCCTAACCCTAACCCTAACCCTAACCCTAACCCTAACCCTAACCCTAACCCTAACCCTAACCCTAACCTAACCCTAACCCTAACCCTAACCCTAACCCTAACCCTAACCCTAACCCTAACCCTAACCCTAACCCTAACCCTAACCCTAACCCTAACCCTAACCCTAACCCTAACCCTAACCCTAACCCTAACCCTAACCCTAACCCTAACCCTAAACCCTAACCCTAACCCCTAACCCTAACCCTAACCCTAACCCTAACCCTAACCCTAACCCTAACCCTAACCCTAACCCTAACCCTAACCCTAACCCTAACCCTAACCCTAACCCTAACCCTAACCCTAACCCTAACCCTAACCCTAACCCTAACCCTAACCCTAACCCTAACCCTAACCCTAACCCTAACCCTAACCCTAACCCTAACCCTAACCCTAACCCTAACCCTAACCCTAACCCTAACCCTAACCCTAACCCTAACCCTAACCCTAACCCTAACCCTAACCCTAACCCTAACCCTAACCCTAACCCTAACCCTAACCCTAACCCTAACCCTAACCCTAACCCTAACCCTAACCCTAACCCTAACCCTAACCCTAACCCTAACCCTAACCCTAACCCTAACCCTAACCCTAACCCTAACCCTAACCCTAACCCTAACCCTAACCCTAACCCTAACCCTAACCCTAACCCTAACCCTAACCCTAACCCTAACCCTAACCCTAACCCTAACCCTAACCCTAACCCTAACCCTAACCCTAACCCTAACCCTAACCCTAACCCTAACCCTAACCCTAACCCTAACCCTAACCCTAACCCTAACCCTAACCCTAACCCTAACCCTAACCCTAACCCTAACCCTAACCCTAACCCTAACCCTAACCCTAACCCTAACCCTAACCCTAACCCTAACCCTAACCCTAACCCTAACCCTAACCCTAACCCTAACCCTAACCCTAACCCTAACCCTAACCCTAACCCTAACCCTAACCCTAACCCTAACCCTAACCCTAACCCTAACCCTAACCCTAACCCTAACCCTAACCCTAACCCTAACCCTAACCCTAACCCTAACCCTAACCCTAACCCTAACCCTAACCCTAACCCTAACCCTAACCCTAACCCTAACCCTAACCCTAACCCTAACCCTAACCCTAACCCTAACCCTAACCCTAACCCTAACCCTAACCCTAACCCTAACCCTAACCCTAACCCTAACCCTAACCCTAACCCTAACCCTAACCCTAACCCTAACCCTAACCCTAACCCTAACCCTAACCCTAACCCTAACCCTAACCCTAACCCTAACCCTAACCCTAACCCTAACCCTAACCCTAACCCTAACCCTAACCCTAACCCTAACCCTAACCCTAACCCTAACCCTAACCCTAACCCTAACCCTAACCCTAACCCTAACCCTAACCCTAACCCTAACCCTAACCCTAACCCTAACCCTAACCCTAACCCTAACCCTAACCCTAACCCTAACCCTAACCCTAACCCTAACCCTAACCCTAACCCTAACCCTAACCCTAACCCTAACCCTAACCCTAACCCTAACCCTAACCCTAACCCTAACCCTAACCCTAACCCTAACCCTAACCCTAACCCTAACCCTAACCCTAACCCTAACCCTAACCCTAACCCTAACCCTAACCCTAACCCTAACCCTAACCCTAACCCTAACCCTAACCCTAACCCTAACCCTAACCCTAACCCTAACCCTAACCCTAACCCTAACCCTAACCCTAACCCTAACCCTAACCCTAACCCTAACCCTAACCCTAACCCTAACCCTAACCCTAACCCTAACCCTAACCCTAACCCTAACCCTAACCCTAACCCTAACCCTAACCCTAACCCTAACCCTAACCCTAACCCTAACCCTAACCCTAACCCTAACCCTAACCCTAACCCTAACCCTAACCCTAACCCTAACCCTAACCCTAACCCTAACCCTAACCCTAACCCTAACCCTAACCCTAACCCTAACCCTAACCCTAACCCTAACCCTAACCCTAACCCTAACCCTAACCCTAACCCTAACCCTAACCCTAACCCTAACCCTAACCCTAACCCTAACCCTAACCCTAACCCTAACCCTAACCCTAACCCTAACCCTAACCCTAACCCTAACCCTAACCCTAACCCTAACCCTAACCCTAACCCTAACCCTAACCCTAACCCTAACCCTAACCCTAACCCTAACCCTAACCCTAACCCTAACCCTAACCCTAACCCTAACCCTAACCCTAACCCTAACCCTAACCCTAACCCTAACCCTAACCCTAACCCTAACCCTAACCCTAACCCTAACCCTAACCCTAACCCTAACCCTAACCCTAACCCTAACCCTAACCCTAACCCTAACCCTAACCCTAACCCTAACCCTAACCCTAACCCTAACCCTAACCCTAACCCTAACCCTAACCCTAACCCTAACCCTAACCCTAACCCTAACCCTAACCCTAACCCTAACCCTAACCCTAACCCTAACCCTAACCCTAACCCTAACCCTAACCCTAACCCTAACCCTAACCCTAACCCTAACCCTAACCCTAACCCTAACCCTAACCCTAACCCTAACCCTAACCCTAACCCTAACCCTAACCCTAACCCTAACCCTAACCCTAACCCTAACCCTAACCCTAACCCTAACCCTAACCCTAACCCTAACCCTAACCCTAACCCTAACCCTAACCCTAACCCTAACCCTAACCCTAACCCTAACCCTAACCCTAACCCTAACCCTAACCCTAACCCTAACCCTAACCCTAACCCTAACCCTAACCCTAACCCTAACCCTAACCCTAACCCTAACCCTAACCCTAACCCTAACCCTAACCCTAACCCTAACCCTAACCCTAACCCTAACCCTAACCCTAACCCTAACCCTAACCCTAACCCTAACCCTAACCCTAACCCTAACCCTAACCCTAACCCTAACCCTAACCCTAACCCTAACCCTAACCCTAACCCTAACCCTAACCCTAACCCTAACCCTAACCCTAACCCTAACCCTAACCCTAACCCTAACCCTAACCCTAACCCTAACCCTAACCCTAACCCTAACCCTAACCCTAACCCTAACCCTAACCCTAACCCTAACCCTAACCCTAACCCTAACCCTAACCCTAACCCTAACCCTAACCCTAACCCTAACCCTAACCCTAACCCTAACCCTAACCCTAACCCTAACCCTAACCCTAACCCTAACCCTAACCCTAACCCTAACCCTAACCCTAACCCTAACCCTAACCCTAACCCTAACCCTAACCCTAACCCTAACCCTAACCCTAACCCTAACCCTAACCCTAACCCTAACCCTAACCCTAACCCTAACCCTAACCCTAACCCTAACCCTAACCCTAACCCTAACCCTAACCCTAACCCTAACCCTAACCCTAACCCTAACCCTAACCCTAACCCTAACCCTAACCCTAACCCTAACCCTAACCCTAACCCTAACCCTAACCCTAACCCTAACCCTAACCCTAACCCTAACCCTAACCCTAACCCTAACCCTAACCCTAACCCTAACCCTAACCCTAACCCTAACCCTAACCCTAACCCTAACCCTAACCCTAACCCTAACCCTAACCCTAACCCTAACCCTAACCCTAACCCTAACCCTAACCCTAACCCTAACCCTAACCCTAACCCTAACCCTAACCCTAACCCTAACCCTAACCCTAACCCTAACCCTAACCCTAACCCTAACCCTAACCCTAACCCTAACCCTAACCCTAACCCTAACCCTAACCCTAACCCTAACCCTAACCCTAACCCTAACCCTAACCCTAACCCTAACCCTAACCCTAACCCTAACCCTAACCCTAACCCTAACCCTAACCCTAACCCTAACCCTAACCCTAACCCTAACCCTAACCCTAACCCTAACCCTAACCCTAACCCTAACCCTAACCCTAACCCTAACCCTAACCCTAACCCTAACCCTAACCCTAACCCTAACCCTAACCCTAACCCTAACCCTAACCCTAACCCTAACCCTAACCCTAACCCTAACCCTAACCCTAACCCTAACCCTAACCCTAACCCTAACCCTAACCCTAACCCTAACCCTAACCCTAACCCTAACCCTAACCCTAACCCTAACCCTAACCCTAACCCTAACCCTAACCCTAACCCTAACCCTAACCCTAACCCTAACCCTAACCCTAACCCTAACCCTAACCCTAACCCTAACCCTAACCCTAACCCTAACCCTAACCCTAACCCTAACCCTAACCCTAACCCTAACCCTAACCCTAACCCTAACCCTAACCCTAACCCTAACCCTAACCCTAACCCTAACCCTAACCCTAACCCTAACCCTAACCCTAACCCTAACCCTAACCCTAACCCTAACCCTAACCCTAACCCTAACCCTAACCCTAACCCTAACCCTAACCCTAACCCTAACCCTAACCCTAACCCTAACCCTAACCCTAACCCTAACCCTAACCCTAACCCTAACCCTAACCCTAACCCTAACCCTAACCCTAACCCTAACCCTAACCCTAACCCTAACCCTAACCCTAACCCTAACCCTAACCCTAACCCTAACCCTAACCCTAACCCTAACCCTAACCCTAACCCTAACCCTAACCCTAACCCTAACCCTAACCCTAACCCTAACCCTAACCCTAACCCTAACCCTAACCCTAACCCTAACCCTAACCCTAACCCTAACCCTAACCCTAACCCTAACCCTAACCCTAACCCTAACCCTAACCCTAACCCTAACCCTAACCCTAACCCTAACCCTAACCCTAACCCTAACCCTAACCCTAACCCTAACCCTAACCCTAACCCTAACCCTAACCCTAACCCTAACCCTAACCCTAACCCTAACCCTAACCCTAACCCTAACCCTAACCCTAACCCTAACCCTAACCCTAACCCTAACCCTAACCCTAACCCTAACCCTAACCCTAACCCTAACCCTAACCCTAACCCTAACCCTAACCCTAACCCTAACCCTAACCCTAACCCTAACCCTAACCCTAACCCTAACCCTAACCCTAACCCTAACCCTAACCCTAACCCTAACCCTAACCCTAACCCTAACCCTAACCCTAACCCTAACCCTAACCCTAACCCTAACCCTAACCCTAACCCTAACCCTAACCCTAACCCTAACCCTAACCCTAACCCTAACCCTAACCCTAACCCTAACCCTAACCCTAACCCTAACCCTAACCCTAACCCTAACCCTAACCCTAACCCTAACCCTAACCCTAACCCTAACCCTAACCCTAACCCTAACCCTAACCCTAACCCTAACCCTAACCCTAACCCTAACCCTAACCCTAACCCTAACCCTAACCCTAACCCTAACCCTAACCCTAACCCTAACCCTAACCCTAACCCTAACCCTAACCCTAACCCTAACCCTAACCCTAACCCTAACCCTAACCCTAACCCTAACCCTAACCCTAACCCTAACCCTAACCCTAACCCTAACCCTAACCCTAACCCTAACCCTAACCCTAACCCTAACCCTAACCCTAACCCTAACCCTAACCCTAACCCTAACCCTAACCCTAACCCTAACCCTAACCCTAACCCTAACCCTAACCCTAACCCTAACCCTAACCCTAACCCTAACCCTAACCCTAACCCTAACCCTAACCCTAACCCTAACCCTAACCCTAACCCTAACCCTAACCCTAACCCTAACCCTAACCCTAACCCTAACCCTAACCCTAACCCTAACCCTAACCCTAACCCTAACCCTAACCCTAACCCTAACCCTAACCCTAACCCTAACCCTAACCCTAACCCTAACCCTAACCCTAACCCTAACCCTAACCCTAACCCTAACCCTAACCCTAACCCTAACCCTAACCCTAACCCTAACCCTAACCCTAACCCTAACCCTAACCCTAACCCTAACCCTAACCCTAACCCTAACCCTAACCCTAACCCTAACCCTAACCCTAACCCTAACCCTAACCCTAACCCTAACCCTAACCCTAACCCTAACCCTAACCCTAACCCTAACCCTAACCCTAACCCTAACCCTAACCCTAACCCTAACCCTAACCCTAACCCTAACCCTAACCCTAACCCTAACCCTAACCCTAACCCTAACCCTAACCCTAACCCTAACCCTAACCCTAACCCTAACCCTAACCCTAACCCTAACCCTAACCCTAACCCTAACCCTAACCCTAACCCTAACCCTAACCCTAACCCTAACCCTAACCCTAACCCTAACCCTAACCCTAACCCTAACCCTAACCCTAACCCTAACCCTAACCCTAACCCTAACCCTAACCCTAACCCTAACCCTAACCCTAACCCTAACCCTAACCCTAACCCTAACCCTAACCCTAACCCTAACCCTAACCCTAACCCTAACCCTAACCCTAACCCTAACCCTAACCCTAACCCTAACCCTAACCCTAACCCTAACCCTAACCCTAACCCTAACCCTAACCCTAACCCTAACCCTAACCCTAACCCTAACCCTAACCCTAACCCTAACCCTAACCCTAACCCTAACCCTAACCCTAACCCTAACCCTAACCCTAACCCTAACCCTAACCCTAACCCTAACCCTAACCCTAACCCTAACCCTAACCCTAACCCTAACCCTAACCCTAACCCTAACCCTAACCCTAACCCTAACCCTAACCCTAACCCTAACCCTAACCCTAACCCTAACCCTAACCCTAACCCTAACCCTAACCCTAACCCTAACCCTAACCCTAACCCTAACCCTAACCCTAACCCTAACCCTAACCCTAACCCTAACCCTAACCCTAACCCTAACCCTAACCCTAACCCTAACCCTAACCCTAACCCTAACCCTAACCCTAACCCTAACCCTAACCCTAACCCTAACCCTAACCCTAACCCTAACCCTAACCCTAACCCTAACCCTAACCCTAACCCTAACCCTAACCCTAACCCTAACCCTAACCCTAACCCTAACCCTAACCCTAACCCTAACCCTAACCCTAACCCTAACCCTAACCCTAACCCTAACCCTAACCCTAACCCTAACCCTAACCCTAACCCTAACCCTAACCCTAACCCTAACCCTAACCCTAACCCTAACCCTAACCCTAACCCTAACCCTAACCCTAACCCTAACCCTAACCCTAACCCTAACCCTAACCCTAACCCTAACCCTAACCCTAACCCTAACCCTAACCCTAACCCTAACCCTAACCCTAACCCTAACCCTAACCCTAACCCTAACCCTAACCCTAACCCTAACCCTAACCCTAACCCTAACCCTAACCCTAACCCTAACCCTAACCCTAACCCTAACCCTAACCCTAACCCTAACCCTAACCCTAACCCTAACCCTAACCCTAACCCTAACCCTAACCCTAACCCTAACCCTAACCCTAACCCTAACCCTAACCCTAACCCTAACCCTAACCCTAACCCTAACCCTAACCCTAACCCTAACCCTAACCCTAACCCTAACCCTAACCCTAACCCTAACCCTAACCCTAACCCTAACCCTAACCCTAACCCTAACCCTAACCCTAACCCTAACCCTAACCCTAACCCTAACCCTAACCCTAACCCTAACCCTAACCCTAACCCTAACCCTAACCCTAACCCTAACCC
>CM054380.1:92600165-92877665 GCA_028858755.1 Ara ararauna | reverse complement strand
CTAACACCTACACCACCTGCAGTTCCGAGATTTGGCCACACGGGGGCAGCACCGAGCAGCACCCGGTACCACCCTATGGCCCCTCCCATCTCCATCACCTGCAGTACCGAGACTTGGCCACACGGGGGCACCACCGAGCAGCACCCGGCACCACCCCGTGGCCCCTCTCATCTCCACCACCTGCAGTACCGAGATCTGGCCACACGGGGGCAGCAACGAGCAGCACCCGGTACCACCCTATGGCCCCTCCCATCTCCATCACCTGCAGTACCGAGACTTGGCCACACGGGGGCAGCACCGAACAGCGCCCGGTGAAAAACCTTGGTCCCGCCCATCTCCACCACTTACAGTACCCATATTTGGACACACGGGGGCAGCACAGAGCAACGCCTGGCATAGCACTTAGCCCCTCCGATCTCCACCACCTGCAGTACCGCGATTTGGACACACGGGGGCAGCACCGAGCAGCACCCGGCACCACCCCATGGCACCTCCCATCTCCACCACCTGCAGTACCGAGACTTGGCCACACGGGGGCAGCACCGAACAGCACCTGGCATAGCACTTAGCCCCTGCCATCTCCACCACCTGCAGTACCGAGATTTGGCCACACGGGGGCACCACCGAGCAGCACCCGGCACCACCCCTTGGCCCCTAACATCTCCACGACCTGCAGTTCCGAGATTTGGCCACACGGGGGCAGCACCGAGCAGCACCCGGCACCACCCCTTAAACCCTCCCATCTCCACCTCCTGCAGTACCGAGACTTGGACATACGGGGGCACCACCGAGCAGCACCCGGCATAGCACTTAGCCCCTCCAATCTCCACCACCTGCAGCACCGAGATTTGGACACACGAGGGCACCACCGAGTAGAGCCCGGCGCCAACCCTTGGCCCCTAACATCTACACCATCTGCAGTACTGAGATCTGGACACACGGGGGCAGCACCGAGCAACACCCGGCACCACCCCTTGGCCCCTAACATCTCCGCCACCTGCAGTACCGAGATTTGGACACACGGGGGAAGCACCGAGCAGCAACCGGCATAGCACTTAGCCCCTCCGATCTCCACCACCTGCAGTACGGCGATTTGGACACACGGGGGCAGCACAGAGCAGTACCCAGCACCACCCCTTGGCCCCTCCCATCTCCACCACCTGCAGTACCGAGATTTCGACACACGGGGGCAGCACCGAGCAGCACCCGGCATAGCACTTAGCCCCTCCGATCTCCACCACCTGCAGTAACGAAATTTGGACACACGGGGGCAGCACCGAGCAGCACCCCGCATAGCACTTAGCTCCTCCGATCTCCACCACCTGCAGTACCGAGATCTGGCCACACGGGGGCAGCACCGAGCAGCACCCCGCATAGCACTTAGCCCCTCCAATCTCCACCACCTGCAGCACCGAGATTCGGACAAACGGGGGCACCACCGAGCAGTACCCGGAGCCAACCCTTGGCCCCACCCATCTACACCACCTGCAGTACCGAGATTTGGCCACACGGGGGCAGCACCGAGCAACACCCGGCACCACCCCTTGGCCCCTAACATCTCCGCCACCTGCAGTACCGAGATTCAGACACACGGTGGCAGTACCGAGCAGCACACGGCACCACTCCATGGCCATTCACATCTCCACCACCTGCAGTACCGCGTTTTGGACACACGGGGGCAGCACCGAGCAGCACCCGGCATACCACTTAGCCCCTCCGACCTCCACCACCTCCAGAACCGATATTTGGACACACGGTGGTAGCACCGAGCAGCACCCGGCACCACCCTTTGGCCCCTCCCATCTACACCACTTGCAGTACCGAGACTTGGCCACACGGGGGCAGCACCGAACAGCGCCCGGTGCCAATCCTTAGTCCCTCCCATCTCCACCACCTGCAGTATCGAGATTTGGACACACGGGAGCAGCACAGAGCAGCATCTGGCATTGAAATTAGCCCCTCCCATCTCCACCACTTGCAGTACCGAGATTTGGCCACACGGGGGCAGCACCGAGCACCAACCGGCACCACCCCATGGCCCCTCCCATCTCCATCACCTGCAGTACCGAGATTTGGCCACACGGGGGCAGCACCGAGCAGCACCCGGCACCCCCCCTTAGCCCCTAACATCCCCACCACCTGCAGTTCCGAGATCTGGCCACACGGGGGCAGCACAGAGCTGCACACGGCACCACCCCATGGCCCGTCCCATCTCCACCACCTGCAGTACCGAGACTTGGCCACACGGGGGAAGCACAGAGCAGCGCCCGGCGCCAACCCTTGGCCCCTCCCATCTTCACCACCGGCAGTACCGTGATATGGACACACGGGGGAAACACCGAGCACCAACCGGCATAGCACTACCCCCTCCAATCTCCACCACCTGCGGTATCGAGATTTGGACACGCGGTGGCAGCATCGAGCAGCACCGGGCATAGCACTTAGACCCTAACACCTACACCACCTGCAGTTCCGAGATTTGGCCACACGGGGGCAGCACCGAACAGCGCCCGGTGAAAACCCTTGGTCCCGCCCATCTCCACCACTTACAGTACCCATATTTGGACACACGGGGGCAGCACAGAACAGCGCCTGGCATAGCACTTAGCCCCTCCGATCTCCACCACCTGCAGTACCGAGACATGGAGATACGGGGGCACCACCGAGCAGCACCCGGCATAGCACTTAGCCCCTCCAATCTCCACCACCTGCAGCAGCGAGATTTGGACACACGAGGGCAGCACCGAGTAGAGCCCGGCGCCACCCCTTGGCCCCCCATCTACACCATCTGCAGTACCGCGATTTGGACACACGGGGGCAGCACCGAGCAGCACCCGGCATACCACTTAGCCCCTCCGACCTCCACCACCTCCAGAACCGATATTTGGACACACGGTGGTAGCACCGAGCAGCACCCGGCACCACCCTTTGGCCCCTCCCATCTACACCACTTGCAGTACCGAGATTTGGCCACACGGGGGCAGCACCGAGCAGCAACCGGCATAGCACTTAGCCCCTCCGACCTCCACCACTTGCAGAACCGATACTTGGAGACACGGTGGCAGCACCGAGCAGCACCCGGCACCACCCCTTGGCCCCTAACATCTCCACGACTTGCAGATCCGAGATTTGGCCACACGGGGGCAGCACCGAGCAGCACCCGGCACCACAGCATGGCCCCTCCCATCTCCACCACCTGCAGTACCGAGACTGGGCCACACGGGGGAACCACCGAGCACCAGCGGCATAGCACTAACCCCTCCGATATCCACCACCTGCAGTATCGAGATTTGGACACACGGGGGCAGCACCGAGCAGCACCCGGCACCACCCCATGGCCCCTCCCATCTCCACCACCTGCAGTACCGAGACTTGGCCACACGGGGGCAGCACCGAACAGCGCCCGCTGCCAAACCTTGGTCCCTCCCATCTCAACCACCCGCAGTACCCATATTTGGACATACGGGTGCAGCACAGAGCAGCGCCTGGTATAGCACTTAACCCCTCCGATCTCCACCACCTGCAGTACCGAGATTTGGAAAAAAGGGGGCAGCAACGAGGAGCACCCGGCATAGCACTTAGCTTCTCCGATGTCCACCACCTGCACCACCGAGATTTGCACACTCGGAGGCAGCACCGAGCAGCACCGGGCATAGCACTTAGCCCCTAACATCTACACCACCTGCAGTTCCGAGACTTGGCCACACGGGGGCAGCACCGAGCAGCACCCGGCACCACCCCATGGCCCCTCCCATCTCCACCACCTGCAGTACCGAGACTTGGCCACACGGGGGCAGCACCGAACAGCCCCCGGTGCCAACCCTTGGTCCCGCCCAACTCCACCACTTACAGTACCCATATTTGGACACACGGGAGCACCACAGAGAAGCGCCTGGCATTGCACTTAGCCCCTCCCATCTCCACCACCTGCAGTACCGAGATTTGGACACACGGGGGCAGCAACGAGGAGCACCCGGCATAGCACTTAGCTTCCCCAATCTCCACCACCTGCAGTTCCGAGATTTGGCCACACGGGGGCAGCACCGAGCAGCACCCGGCACCACCCCATGGCCCCTACCATCTCCAACACCTGCAGTACCGAGATTTGGACACACGGGGGCAGCACCGAGCAGCACCCGGCACCACCCCATGGCCCCTCCCATCTCCATCACCTGCAGTACCGAGACTTGGCCACACGGGGGCAGCACCGAACAGCGCCCGGTGCCAACCCTTGGTCCCGCCCATCTCCACCACTTACAGTACCCATATTTGGACACACGGGTGCAGCACAGAGCAGCGCCTGGCATAGCACTTAGCCCATCCGATCTCCACCACCTGCAGTACCAAGATTTGGACACACGGGGGCAGCACCGAGCAGCACCCGGCACCATCCCATGGCCCCTCCCATCTCCACCACCTGCAGTACCGAGATTTGGCCACACGGGGGCACCACCGAGCAGCACCCGGCACCACCCTTTGGCCCCTAATATCTCCACCACCTGCAGTACCGAGATTTGGCCACACGGGGGCAGCACCGAGCAGCACCCGGCACCACCCCTTGAACCCTCCCATCTCCACCTCCTGCAGTACCGAGACATGGAGATACGGGGGCACCACCGAGCAGCACCCGGCATAGCACTTAGCCCCTCCAATCTCCACCACCTGCAGTTCCGAGATTTGGCCACACGGGGGCAGCACAGAGCAGCACCCGGCACCACACCATGGCCCCTCCCATCTCCACCACCTGCAGTACCGAGACTTGGCCACACGGGGGAAGCACAGAGCAGCGCCCGGCGCCAACCCTTGGCCCCTCCCATCTCCACCACCGGCAGTACCGTGATATGGACACACGGGGGAAACACCGAGCACCAACCGGCATAGCACTACCCCCTCCGATCTCCACCACCTGCGGTATCGAGATTTGGACACACGGGAGCAGCACCGAGCAGCGCCCGGCACCACCCCTTGGCCCCTCCAATCTCCACCACCTGCAGTATCGAGATTTGGACACACGGTGGCAGCAACGAGGAGCACCCGGCATAGCACTTAGCTTCTCCGATCTCCACCACCTGCAGTACCGAGATTTGGACACGCGGTGGCAGCACCGAGCAGCACCGGGCATAGCACTTAGCCCCTAACACCTACACCACCTGCAGTTCCGAAATTTGGCCACACGGGGGCAGCACCGAGCAGCACCCGGTACCACCCTATGGCCCCTCCCATCTCCATCACCTGCTGTACCGAGACTTGGCCACACGGGGGCAGCACCGAACAGCGCCCGGTGAAAACCCTTGGTCCCGCCCATCTCCACCACTTACAGTACCCATATTTGGACACACGGGGGCAGCACAGAGCAGCGCCTGGCATAGCACTTAGCCCCTCCGATCTCCACCACCTGCAGTACCGAGACTTGGACACACGGGGGCACCACCGAGCAGCACCCGGCACCACCCCATGGCCCCTAACATCTCCACGACCTGCAGTTCCGAGATTTGGCCACACGGGGACAGCACCGAGCAGCACCCGGCACCACCCCTTAAACCCTCCCATCTCCACCTCCTGCAGTACCGAGACTTGGACATACGGGGGCACCACCGAGCAGCACCCGGCATAGCACTTAGCCCCTCCAATCTCCACCACCTGCAGCAGCGAGATTTGGACACACGAGGGCACCACCGAGTAGAGCCCGGCGCCAACCCTTGGCCCCCCATCTACACCATCTGCAGTACCGAGATTTGGCCACACGGGGGCAGCACCGAGCAACACCCGGCACCACACCATGGCCCCTCACATCTCCACCACCTGCAGTACCGCGATTTGGACACACGGGGGCAGCACCGAGCAGCACCCGGCATACCACTTAGCCCCTCCGACCTCCACCACCTCCAGAACCGATATTTGGACACACGGTGGTAGCACCGAGCAGCACCCGGCACCACCCTTTGGCCCCTCCCATCTACACCACTTGCAGTACCGAGATTTGGCCACACGGGGGCAGCACCGAGCAGCAACCGGCATAGCACTTAGCCCCTCCGACCTCCACCACTTGCAGAACAGATACTTGGAGACACGGTGGCAGCACCGAGCAGCACCCGGCACCACCCCTTGGCCCCTAACATCTCCACGACTTGCAGATCCGAGATTTGGCCACACGGGGGCAGCACAGAGCAGCACCCGGCACCACAGCATGGCCCCTCCCATCTCCACCACCTGCAGTACCGAGACTGGGCCACACGGGGGAACCACCGAGCACCAACCGGCATAGCACTAACCCCTCCGATATCCACCACCTGCAGTATCGAGATTTGGACACACGGGGGCAGCACCGAGCAGCACCCGGCACCACCCCATGGCCCCTCCCATCTCCACCACCTGCAGTACCGAGACTTGGCCACACGGGGGCAGCACCGAACAGCGCCCGCTGCCAAACCTTGGTCCCTCCCATCTCAACCACCCGCAGTACCCATATTTGGACATACGGGTGCAGCACAGAGCAGCGCCTGGTATAGCACTTAGCCCCTCCGATCTCCACCACCTGCAGTACCGAGATTTGGAAAAAAGGGGGCAGCAACGAGGAGCACCCGGCATAGCACTTAGCTTCTCCGATGTCCACCACCTGCACCACCGAGATTTGGCCACACGGGGACAGCACCGAGCAGCACCCGGCACAGCACTTAGCCCCTAACATCTACACCACCTGCAGTTCCGAGACTTGGCCACACGGGGGCAGCACCGAGCAGCACCCGGCACCACCCCATGGCCCCTCCCATCTCCACCACCTGCAGTACCGAGACTAGGCCACACGGGGGCAGCACCGAACAGCCCCCGGTGCCAACCCTTGGTCCCGCCCAACTCCACCACTTACAGTACCCATATTTGGACACACGGGAGCACCACAGAGAAGCGCCTGGCATTGCACTTAGCCCCTCCCATCTCCACCACCTGCAGTACCGAGATTTGGACACACGGGGGCAGCAACGAGGAGCACCCGGCATAGCACTTAGCTTCCCCAATCTCCACCACCTGCAGTTCCGAGATTTGGCCACACGGGGGCAGCACCGAGCAGCACCCGGCACCACCCCATGGCCCCTACCATCTCCAACACCTGCAGTACCGAGATTTGGACACACGGGGGCAGCACCGAGCAGCACCCGGCACCACCCCATGGCCCCTCCCATCTCCATCACCTGCAGTACCGAGACTTGGCCACACGGGGGCAGCACCGAACAGCGCCCGGTGCCAACCCTTGGTCCCGCCCATCTCCACCACTTACAGTACCCATATTTGGACACACGGGTGCAGCACAGAGCAGCGCCTGGCATAGCACTTAGCCCATCCGATCTCCACCACCTGCAGTACCAAGATTTGGACACACGGGGGCAGCACCGAGCAGCACCCGGCACCATCCCATGGCCCCTCCCATCTCCACCACCTGCAGTACCGAGATTTGGCCACACGGGGGCACCACCGAGCAGCACCCGGCACCACCCTTTGGCCCCTAATATCTCCACCACCTGCAGTACCGAGATTTGGCCACACGGGGGCAGCACCGAGCAGCACCCGGCACCACCCCTTGAACCCTCCCATCTCCACCTCCTGCAGTACCGAGACATGGAGATACGGGGGCACCACCGAGCAGCACCCGGCATAGCACTTAGCCCCTCCAATCTCCACCACCTGCAGTTCCGAGATTTGGCCACACGGGGGCAGCACAGAGCAGCACCCGGCACCACACCATGGCCCCTCCCATCTCCACCACCTGCAGTACCGAGACTTGGCCACACGGGGGAAGCACAGAGCAGCGCCCGGCGCCAACCCTTGGCCCCTCCCATCTCCACCACCGGCAGTACCGTGATATGGACACACGGGGGAAACACCGAGCACCAACCGGCATAGCACTACCCCCTCCGATCTCCACCACCTGCGGTATCGAGATTTGGACACACGGGAGCAGCACCGAGCAGCGCCCGGCACCACCCCTTGGCCCCTCCAATCTCCACCACCTGCAGTATCGAGATTTGGACACACGGTGGCAGCAACGAGGAGCACCCGGCATAGCACTTAGCTTCTCCGATCTCCACCACCTGCAGTACCGAGATTTGGACACGCGGTGGCAGCACCGAGCAGCACCGGGCATAGCACTTAGCCCCTAACACCTACACCACCTGCAGTTCCGAAATTTGGCCACACGGGGGCAGCACCGAGCAGCACCCGGTACCACCCTATGGCCCCTCCCATCTCCATCACCTGCTGTACCGAGACTTGGCCACACGGGGGCAGCACCGAACAGCGCCCGGTGAAAACCCTTGGTCCCGCCCATCTCCACCACTTACAGTACCCATATTTGGACACACGGGGGCAGCACAGAGCAGCGCCTGGCATAGCACTTAGCCCCTCCGATCTCCACCACCTGCAGTTCCGAGATTTGGCCACACGGGGGCACCACCGAGCAGCACCCGGCACCACCCCATGGCCCCTAACATCTCCACGACCTGCAGTTCCGAGATTTGGCCACACGGGGACAGCACCGAGCAGCACCCGGCACCACCCCTTAAACCCTCCCATCTCCACCTCCTGCAGTACCGAGACTTGGACATACGGGGGCACCACCGAGCAGCACCCGGCATAGCACTTAGCCCCTCCAATCTCCACCACCTGCAGCAGCGAGATTTGGACACACGAGGGCACCACCGAGTAGAGCCCGGCGCCAACCCTTGGCCCCCCATCTACACCATCTGCAGTACCGAGATTTGGCCACACGGGGGCAGCACCGAGCAACACCCGGCACCACACCATGGCCCCTCACATCTCCACCACCTGCAGTACCGCGATTTGGACACACGGGGGCACCACCGAGCAGCACCCGGCATACCACTTAGCCCCTCCGACCTCCACCACCTCCAGAACCGATATTTGGACACACGGTGGTAGCACCGAGCAGCACCCGGCACCACCCTTTGGCCCCTCCCATCTACACCACTTGCAGTACCGAGATTTGGCCACACGGGGGCAGCACCGAGCAGCAACCGGCATAGCACTTAGCCCCTCCGACCTCCACCACTTGCAGAACAGATACTTGGAGACACGGTGGCAGCACCGAGCAGCACCCGGCACCACCCCTTGGCCCCTAACATCTCCACGACTTGCAGATCCGAGATTTGGCCACACGGGGGCAGCACAGAGCAGCACCCGGCACCACAGCATGGCCCCTCCCATTTCCACCACCTGCAGTACCGAGACTGGGCCACACGGGGGAACCACCGAGCACCAACCGGCATAGCACTAACCCCTCCGATATCCACCACCTGCAGTATCGAGATTTGGACACACGGGGGCAGCACCGAGCAGCACCCGGCACCACGCCATGGCCCCTCCCATCTCCACCACCTGCAGTACCGAGACTTGGCCACACGGGGGCAGCACCGAACAGCGCCCGCTGCCAAACCTTGGTCCCTCCCATCTCAACCACCCGCAGTACCCATATTTGGACACACGGGTGCAGCACAGAGCAGCGCCTGGTATAGCACTTAGCCCCTCCGATCTCCACCACCTGCAGTACCGAGATTTGGAAAAAAGGGGGCAGCAACGAGGAGCACCCGGCATAGCACTTAGCTTCTCCGATGTCCACCACCTGCACCACCGAGATTTGCACACTCGGAGGCAGCACCGAGCAGCACCCGGCACAGCACTTAGCCCCTAACATCTACACCACCTGCAGTTCCGAGACTTGGCCACACGGGGGCAGCACCGAGCAGCACCCGGCACCACCCCATGGCCCCTCCCATCTCCACCACCTGCAGTACCGAGACTTGGCCACACGGGGGCAGCACCGAACAGCCCCCGGTGCCAACCCTTGGTCCCGCCCAACTCCACCACTTACAGTACCCATATTTGGACACACGGGAGCACCACAGAGAAGCGCCTGGCATTGCACTTAGCCCCTCCCATCTCCACCACCTGCAGTACCGAGATTTGGACACACGGGGGCAGCAACGAGGAGCACCCGGCATAGCACTTAGCTTCCCCAATCTCCACCACCTGCAGTTCCGAGATTTGGCCACACGGGGGCAGCACCGAGCAGCACCCGGCACCACCCCATGGCCCCTACCATCTCCAACACCTGCAGTACCGAGATTTGGACACACGGGGGCAGCACCGAGCAGCACCCGGCACCACCCCATGGCCCCTCCCATCTCCATCACCTGCAGTACCGAGACTTGGCCACACGGGGGCAGCACCGAACAGCGCCCGGTGCCAACCCTTGGTCCCGCCCATCTCCACCACTTACAGTACCCATATTTGGACACACGGGTGCAGCACAGAGCAGCGCCTGGCATAGCACTTAGCCCATCCGATCTCCACCACCTGCAGTACCAAGATTTGGACACACGGGGGCAGCACCGAGCAGCACCCGGCACCATCCCATGGCCCCTCCCATCTCCACCACCTGCAGTACCGAGATTTGGCCACACGGGGGCACCACCGAGCAGCACCCGGCACCACCCTTTGGCCCCTAATATCTCCACCACCTGCAGTACCGAGATTTGGCCACACGGGGGCAGCACCGAGCAGCACCCGGCACCACCCCTTGAACCCTCCCATCTCCACCTCCTGCAGTACCGAGACATGGAGATACGGGGGCACCACCGAGCAGCACCCGGCATAGCACTTAGCCCCTCCAATCTCCACCACCTGCAGTTCCGAGATTTGGCCACACGGGGGCAGCACAGAGCAGCACCCGGCACCACACCATGGCCCCTCCCATCTCCACCACCTGCAGTACCGAGACTTGGCCACACGGGGGAAGCACAGAGCAGCGCCCGGCGCCAACCCTTGGCCCCTCCCATCTCCACCACCGGCAGTACCGTGATATGGACACACGGGGGAAACACCGAGCACCAACCGGCATAGCACTACCCCCTCCGATCTCCACCACCTGCGGTATCGAGATTTGGACACACGGGAGCAGCACCGAGCAGCGCCCGGCACCACCCCTTGGCCCCTCCAATCTCCACCACCTGCAGTATCGAGATTTGGACACACGGTGGCAGCAACGAGGAGCACCCGGCATAGCACTTAGCTTCTCCGATCTCCACCACCTGCAGTACCGAGATTTGGACACGCGGTGGCAGCACCGAGCAGCACCGGGCATAGCACTTAGCCCCTAACACCTACACCACCTGCAGTTCCGAAATTTGGCCACACGGGGGCAGCACCGAGCAGCACCCGGTACCACCCTATGGCCCCTCCCATCTCCATCACCTGCTGTACCGAGACTTGGCCACACGGGGGCAGCACCGAACAGCGCCCGGTGAAAACCCTTGGTCCCGCCCATCTCCACCACTTACAGTACCCATATTTGGACACACGGGGGCAGCACAGAGCAGCGCCTGGCATAGCACTTAGCCCCTCCGATCTCCACCACCTGCAGTTCCGAGATTTGGCCACACGGGGGCACCACCGAGCAGCACCCGGCACCACCCCTTGAACCCTCCCATCTCCACCTCCTGCAGTACCGAGACATGGAGATACGGGGGCACCACCGAGCAGCACCCGGCATAGCACTTAGCCCCTCCAATCTCCACCACCTGCAGTTCCGAGATTTGGCCACACGGGGGCACCACCGAGCAGCACCCGGCACCACACCATGGCCCCTCCCATCTCCACCACCTGCAGTACCGAGATTTGGCCACACTGGGGCAGCACAGAGCAGCGCCCGGCGCCAACCCTTGGACCCTCCCATCTCCACCACCTGCAGTACCGAGACTTGGCCACACGGGGACAGCACAGAGCACCAACTGGCATAGGACTAAGCCCCTCCGATATCCACCACCTACAGTACCAAGATCTGGACACACGTAGGCAGCACCGAGCAGCACCAGGCACCACCCCCTGGCCACTCCCATCTCCACCACCTGCAGTACCGAGGTTTGGACACACGGGGGCAGCACCGAGCAGCACCCGGCATAGCACTTAGCCTCTCCAATCTCCAACACCTGCAGTACCGAGATTTGGACACACGGGGGCAGCACCGAACAGCGCCCGGTGCCAACCCTTGGTCCCGCCCATCTCCACCACTTACAGTACCCATATTTGGACACACGGGTGCAGCACAGAGCAGCACCTGGCATAGCACATAGTCCCTCCGATCTCCACCACCTGCAGTACCGAGACTTGGCCACACGGGGGCAGCACCGAGCAGCACCCGGCACCACCCCATGGCCCCTCCCATCTCCACCACCTGCAGTACCGAGACTTGGCCACACAGGGGCAGCACCGAACAGCAACCGGCATAGCACTTAGCCCCTCCCATCTCCACCACCTGCAGTACCGAGACTTGGCCACACGGGGGCAGCACCGAACAGCACCCGGCATAGCACTTAGCCCCTAACATCTCCACCACCTGCAGTTCCGAGATTTGGCCACACGGGGGCAGCACCGAGCAGCACCCGGTGCTAACCCTTGGTCCCTCCCATCTCCACCACCTGCAGTACCGTGTTATGGCCACACGGGGGAACCACCGAGCACCAACCGGCATAGCACTACCCCCTCCGATATCCACCACCAGCAGTATCGAGATTTGGACACACGGGGGCAGCACCGAGCAGCACCCGGCACCACCCCATGGCCCGTCCCATCTTCACCACCTGCAGTACCGAGACTTGGCCACACGAGGGCAGCACCGAACAGCGCCTGGTGCCAACCCTTGGACCCTCCCATGTCAACCACCGGCAGTACCGAGATTTGGACACACGGGTGCAGCACAGAGCAGCGCCTGGCATAGCACTTAGCCCCTCCCATCTACACCACTTGCAGTACCGAGACTTGGCCACACTGGGGCAGCACCGAGCAGCACCCGGCACCACCCCATGGCCCCTACCATCAACACCAACTGCAGTACCGAGATTTGGACACACGGGCGCAGCACCGAGCAGCATCCGGCACCACCCCTTGGCCCCACCAATCTCCACCACCTGCAGAACCGAGATTTGGCCACACGGTGGCAGCACAGAGCAGCGCCTGGCATAGCACTTAGCCCCTCCGATCTCCACCACCTGCAGTTCCGAGATTTGGACACACGGGGGCAGCACAGAGCATCACCCGGCATAGCACTTAGCCACTCCCATCTCCACCACCTGCAGTACCGAGACTTGGCCGCACGGGGGCAGCTCCGAGCAGCACCCGGCACCACACCATGGCCCCTCCCATCTCCACCACCTGCAGTACCGAGACTTGGCCACACGGGGGCAGCACAGAGCAGCGCCCGGCGCCAACCCTTGGCCCCTCCCATCTCCACCACCTGCAGTACCGTGATATGGACACACGGGGGAACCACCGAGCACCAACCGGCATAGGACTACCCCCTCCGATATCCACCACTAGCAGTATCGAGATATGGACACACGGGGGAACCACCGAGCACCAACCGGCATAGGACTACCACCTCCGATATCCACCACCAGCAGTACCGAGATTTGGAAACTCGGTGGCAGCACCGAGCAGCACCGGGCATAGCACTTAGCCCCTAACACCTACACCACCTGCAGTTCCAAGATTTGGCCACACGGGGGCAGCACCGAGCAGCATCCGGCACCACCCCATGGCCCCTCCCATCTCCACCACCTGCAGTACCGAGACTTGGCCACACGGGGGCAGCACCGAACAGCGCCCAGTGCCAACCCTTGGTCACTCCCATCTCCACCACTTACACTACTCATATTTGGACACACGGGTGCAGCACAGAGCAGCGCCTGGCATAGCACTTAGCCCCTCCGATCTCCACCACCTGCAGTACCGAGATTTGGACACACGGGGGCAGCACCGAGCAGCACCCGGCATAGCACTTAGCCCCTCCCATCTCCACCACCTGCAGTTCCGAGACTTGGCCACACGGGGGTAGCACCGAGCAGCACCCGGCACCACCCCTTGGCCCCTAACATCTCCACCACCTGCAGTTCCGAGATCTGGCCACACGGGGGCAGCACAGAGCAGCACACGGCACCACCCCATGGCCTCTCCCATCTCCACCACCTGCAGTACCGAGACTTGGCCACACGGGGGAAGCACAGAGCAGCGCCCGGCGCCAACCCTTGGCCCCTCCCATCTCCACCACCGGCAGTACCGTGATATGGACACACGGGGGAAACACCGAGCACCAACCGGCATAGCACTACCCCCTCCGATCTCCACCACCTGCGGTATCGAGATTTGGACACACGGGAGCAGCACCGAGCAGGGCCCGGCACCACCCCTTGGACGCTCCAATCTCCACGACCTGCAGTACCGAGATTTGGACACACGGTGGCAGCAACGAGGAGCACCCGGCATAGCACTTAGCTTCTCCGATCTCCACCACCTCCTGAACCGATATTTGGACACACGGTGGTAGCACCGAGCAGCACCCGGCATAGCACTTAGCCCCTAACATCTACACCACCTGCAGTTCCGAGATTTGGCCACACGGGGGCAGCACCGAGCAGCACCCGGCACCACCCTATGGCCCCTCCCATCTCCATCACCTGCAGTACCGAGACTTGGCCACACGGGGGCAGCACCGAACAGTGCCCGGTGCCAACCCTTAGTCCCGCCCATCTCCACCACTTACAGTACCCATATTTGGACACACGGGAGCAGCACAGAGCAGCGCCTGGCATAGCACTTAGCCCATACGATCTCCACCACCTGCAGTACCGAGATTTCGACACACGGGGGCAGCACCGAGCAGCACCCGGCACCACCCCATGGCCCCTCCCATCTCCACCACCTGCAGTACCGAGATTTGGACACACGGGGGGCAGCACCGAGCAGCACCCGGCACCACCTCTTGAACCCTCCCATCTCCATCTCCTGCAGTACCGAGACATGGAGATACGGGGGCACCACCGAGCAGCACCCGGCACCACCCCATGGCCCCTCCCATCTCCACCACCTGCAGTTCGGAGATTTGGCCACACGGGGGCAGCACAGAGCAGCACCCGGCACCACACCATGGCCCCTCCCATCTCCACAACCTGCAGTACCGAGACTTGGCCACACGGGGGCAGCACAGAGCAGCGCCCGGAGCCAACCCTTGGCCCCTCCCATCTCCACCACCTGCAGTACCGTGATATGGACACACGGGGGAACCACCGAGCACCAACCGGCATAGCACTACCCCCTCCGATATCCACCACCAGCAGTATCGAGATTTGGATACACGGGGGCAGGCAGCACCGAGCAGCACCCGGCACCACCCCGTGGCCCCTTCCATCTCCACCACCTGCAGTACCGAGACTTGGCCACACGGGGGCAGCACCGAGCAGCATCCGGCACCACCCCTTGGCCCCTAACATCTCCACGACCTGCAGTTCCGGGAATTGGCCACACGGGGGCAGCACCGAACAGCACCCGGCATAGCACTTAGCCCCTAACATCTCCACCACCTGCAGTTCCGAGATTTGGCCACATGGGGGCAGCACCGAGCAGCACCCGGTGCCAACCCTTGGTCCCTCCCATCTCCACCACCTGCAGTACCGTGATATGGACACACGGGGGAACCACCGAGCACCAACCGGCAAAGCACTACCCCCTCCGATATCCACCACCAGCAGTATCGAGATTTGGACACACGGGGGCAGCACCGAGCAGCACCCGGCACCACCCCATGGCCCCTCCCATCTCCACCACCTGCAGTACCGAGATTTGGCCACTCGGGGGCAGCACCGAACAGCGCCTGGTGCTAACCCTTGGTCCCTCCCATGTCAACCACCTGCAGTACCCATATTTGGCCACACGGGGGCAGCACCGAGCAGCACCCGGCACCACCCCATGGCCCCTCCCAAATCCACCACCTGCAGTACCGAGATTTGGCCACTCGGGGGCAGCACCGAACAGCGCCTGGTGCCAACCCTTGGTCCCTCCCATGTCAACCACCTGCAGTACCCATATTTGGACACACGGGTGCAGCACAGAGCAGCGCCTGGCATAGCACTTAGTCCCTCCGATCTCCACCACCTACAGTACCGAGATTTGGACACACAGGGGCAGCACCGAGCAGAACCCGGCACCACCCCTTGGACCCTCCAATCTCCACCACCTGCAGTACCGAGATTTGGACACACGGTGGCAGCAACGAGGAGCACCCGGCATAGCACTTAGCCCCTAACATCTCCACCACCTGCAGTTCTGAGATTTGGACACACGGGGGCAGCACCGAGCAGCACCCGGCACCACCCCATGGCCCCTCCCATCTCCACCACCTGCAGTTCCGAGATTTGGCTACATGGGGGCAGCACCGAGCAGCACACAGTACCACACCATGGCCCCTCCCATCTCCACCACCTGCAGTACCGAGACTTGGCCACACGGGGGCAGCACAGAGCAGCGCAAGGCGCCAACCCATGGCCCCTCCCATCTCCACCACCTGCAGTACCGTGATATGGACACAGGGGGAACCACCGAGCACCAACCGGCATAGCACTAACCCCTCCGATATCCACCACCTGCAGTATCGAGATTTGGACACACGGGGGCAGCACCGAGTAGCACCCGGCACCACCCCATGGCCCCTCCGATCTCCACCACCTGCAGTACCGAGATTTGGCCACACGGGGGCAGCACCGAGCAGCACCCGGCACCACCCCATGGCCCCTCCCATCTCCACCACCTGCAGTACCGAGATTTGGACACACGGGGCAGCACCGAGCAGCACCCGGCACCACCCCATGGCCCCTCCGATCTCCACCACCTGCAGTACCGAGATTTGGACACACGGGGGCACCACCGAGCAGCACCTGGCATAGCACTTAGCCCGTCCCATCTCCACCACCTGCAGTACCGAGACTTGGCTACATGGGGGCAGCACCTTGCAGCACCTCGCACCACTCCATGGCTCCTCCCATCTCCACCACCTGCAGTACCGCGATTTGGACACATGGGGGCAGCACCGAGCAGCACCCGGCATAGCACTTAGCCCCTCCGCTCTCCACCACCTGCAGTACCGAGATTTGGACACGCTGTGGCAGCACCGAGCAGCAACGGGCATAGCACTTAGCCCCTCCGATCTCCACCACCTGTAGTACCGAGATTTGGACACACGGGGGCAGCACCGAGCAGCACACAGCACTGCGCCTTGGCCCCTCCCATCTCCACCAACTGCAGTAGTGATATTTGGAGACGTGGTGGCAGCACAGAGCAGCACCCAGCACCAGCCCTTGGCCCCTCCCATCTCCACCACCTGCAGTACCGAGTTTTGGACACGTGGTGGCAGCACCAGGCAGAACAGAGCACCACCCCTTGGCCCCTCCCATTCTCATCACCTGCAGTACCGATTTTTGGATACGCAGTGGTAGCACTGGCCAGCACCCTGCACAGAACTTAGCCCCTCCCATCTCAGAAAAATTCCCCCATGACACAGGCCCTCAAATCACAGAACAAGTTCCCCCATCACAGAACAAGTTCCCCTGTAACACAGGCCCTCAAATCACAGAACAAATTCCCCCATCACAGAACAAGTTCCCCCATCACACAGGGCCTCAAATCAAAGAACAAGTTCCCCCATAACACCGGCTCTCAAATCACAAGTTCCCCCATATCACAGGTTCTCAAATAAAATAACAAGTTCCCCCATCATAGAACAAGTTCCCCCATAACACAGGCCCACAAATCACAGAACAAGTTCCCCCACAACACAGGTTCTCAAAACAGAGAACAAGTTCCCACATCACAGATCATGTTCCCCCATACCAAAGGTTCTCAAATCAAAGAACAAGTTCCCCCATCACAGAACAAGTTCCCCCATAACACAGGTTCTCAAATCAAAGAATAAGTCCCCCCATCAGAGAACACGTTCCCCCAGAACACTGGTCCTGACATCAAAGAAAAAGCTCCCCCATCACAGAACAAGTTCCCCCATCACATAGGCCCTCAAATCAAAGGACAAGTTCCCCCAAGACAGAACAAGTTTCCCCATAACAAAGGTACTCAAATCAAAGAACAAGTTCCCCCATAACAAAGGTTCTCAAATCAAAGAACAAGTTCCCCCATAACACAGGTTCTCAAATTAAAGAACAAGTTCCCCATCACAGAACACGTTCCCCCATCACACAGGTCCTCAAATCAAAGAACAAGTTTCCCGATAATACAGGTTCTCAAATCAAAGAACAAGTTCCCCCATTACAGAACAAGTTCCCCCACAACACAAGTCCTCAAATCAAAGAACTAGTTCCCCCATAACACAGGTCCTCCAATCAAAGAACAAGTTCCCCGATTACAGAACAAGTTCCCCCATCACACAGGTCCTCAATTCAAAGAACAAGTACCCCCATCACAGAACAAGTTCCCCCATCACACAGGTTCTCAAATCAAAGTACAAGTTCCCCCATCACAAAACAAGTTCCACCATAACACAGGTCCTCAAATCAAAGAACAAGTCCCACCATCACAGACCAAGTTTCCCATCACACAGGTCCTCAAATCAAAGAACAAGTTCCCACATCACACAGGTCCTCAAATCAAAGGACAAGGCCCACCATCACAGACCAAGTTCCCCCATCACACAGGTCCTCAAATCAAAGGACAAGGCCCACCATCACAGACCAAGTTCCCCCATAACACAGGGCCTCAAATCAAAGAACAAGTTCCCCCATCACACAGGTCCTCAAATCAAAGAACAAGTTCCTCCATCACAGAACAAGTTCCACCATAACACAGGTCCTCAAATAAAAAAACAAGTTCCCCCACCACAGACCAAGTTCCCCCATCACACAGCTACTCAAATCACAGAACAAGTTCCCCCATCACAGAGCAAGTTCCCTCATAACACAGGTTCTCGAATCTAGAGAACAAGTTACCCCATTACAGAACAAGTTCCCCCATAACACTGGTCCTCAAATCAAAGAACAAGTTCCCCCATCACAGAACAAGTTCCCCCATCACACAGGTCCTCAAATCAAAGAACATGTTCCCCCACCACAGACAAAGTTCCCCCTTCACACAGGCCCTCAAATCAAAGGACAAGTTCCCCCATTACAAAACAAGTTCCCCTATAACAAAGGTTCCCAAATCACAGAACAAGTTCTCCCATAACAGAACAAGTTTCCCCATAACACAGGTCCTCAAATCAAAGAACAAGTTCCCCCATAACAGAACAAGTTCCCCCATCAAACAGGTCCTCAAATCAAAGAACAAGTTCCCCCATCACAGAGCAAGTTCCCCCATCACACAGGTCCTCAATTCTAAGTACAAGTCCCATCATCACAGACCAAGTTCCCCCATCACACAGGTTCTCAAATCAAAGTACAAGTTACCCCATCACAAAACAAGTTACACCATAACACAGGTCCTCAAATCAAAGAACAAGTTCCCCCATCACAGAGCAAGTTCCCCCATGACACAGGTCCTCAAATCTAAGAACAAGTCCCATCATCACAAACCAAGTTCCCCCATCACACAGGTCCTCAAATCTAAGAACAAGTCCCACCATCACAAACCAAGTTCCCCCATCACACAGGTTCTCATATCAAAGTACAAGTTGCCCCATCACACAGGTCCTCAAATCAAAGAACAAGTTCCCCCATCACAGAACAAGTACCTCCACAACACAGGTCCTCAAATCTAAGAAGAAGTCCCATCATCACAGTCCAAGTTCCCCCATCACACAGCTCCTCAAATCTTAGAAGAAGTTCCAACATCACTCAGGTCCTCAAATCAAAGAACAAGTTCCCCCATCACAGACCAAGTTCCCCCATCACACAGGTCCTCAAATCAAAGGACAAGTCCCACCATCACAGACGAAGTTCCCCCACCACACAGGGCCTCAAATGAAGGAACAAGTTCCCCCATCACAGAACAAGTACCCCCACAACACAGGCCCTCAAATCAAAGAACAAGTTCCAACATCACTCAGGTCCTCAAATCAAAGAACAAGTTCCCCGATCACACAGGTCCTCAAATCAAAGAACAAGTTCCCCCATCACAGACCAAGATCCCCCACAACACAGGTCCTCAAATCAAAGAACAAGTCCCATCATCACAGACCAAGTTCCCCCATCACACAGCTCCTCAAACCTAAGAACAAGTCCCATCATCACAGACCAATTTCCCCCACCATACAGCTCCTCGAATCTAAGAACAAGTCCCATCATCACAGACCAAGTTCCCCCATCACACAGGTCCTCAAATAAAAGTACAAGTTCCCCCATCACAGAACAAGATCCCCCACAACACAGGTCCTCAAATCAAAGAACAAGTTACAACATCACACAGGTCCTCAAATCAACGAACAAGTTCCCCCATCACACAGGTTCTCAATTCAAAGAACAAGTTCCCCCATCACAGACCAAGTTCCCCTATCACACAGGTTCTCAAATCAAAGGACAAGGCCCACCATCAGAGACCAAGTTCCCCCATCACACAGGTTCTCAAATCAAAGTAAAAGTTCCCCCACCACAGAACAAGATCACCCACAACACAGGTACTCAAATCAAAGACCAAGTTCCCCCATAACACAGGCCCTGAAATCACAGAACAAGTTCCCCCATCACACAGGTCCTCAAATCACAGAACAAGTTCCCCCATCACAGAGCAAGTTCCCCCATAACACAGATCCTCAAATCTAAGAACCAGTTCCCCCATTACAGAACAAGTTCCCCCATAACACAGGTCCTCAAATCTAAGAACAAGTTCCCCCATAAAACAGGTTCTCAAATCAAAGAACAAGTTCACCCATAACACAGGTCCTCAAATCTAAGAACATGTCTCATCATCACAGACCAAGTTCCCCCATCACACAGCTCCTCAAATCGAAGAACAAGTCCCATCATCACAGACCAAGTTCCCCCATCACACAGGTCCTCAAATCAAAGTACAAGTTCCCCCATCACAGAACAAGATCCCCCACAACACAGGTCCTCAAATCAAAGAAAAAGTTCCCCCATCACACAGGTCCTCAAATCAAAGAATAACTTCCCCCATCACACAGGTCCTCAATTCAAAGAACAACTTCCCCCATCACAGAACAAGTTCCCCCATCACACAGGTCCTCAAATCAAAGGACAAGGCCCAACATCACAGACCAAGTTCCCCCATCACACAGGACCTCAAATCAAAGTACAAGTTCCCCCATCACAGAACAAGTTCCCCCATCACACAGGACCTCAAATGAAAGAACAAGTTCCCCCATCACAGAACAAGTTCCCCCATCACACAGGTCCTCAAATCAAGGAACAAGTCCCCCCATCACAGAAGAAGTTCCCCCATCACACAGGTCCTCAGTTCAAAGAACAAGTTCCCCCATCACAGAACAAGTTCCCCCATCACACAGGTCCTCAAATCAAAGGACAAGTCCCACCGTCACAGACCAAGTTCCCCTATAACACAGGTTCTCAAATCATAGAACAAGTTCCCCCATCACAGAACAAGTTCCCCCATCACACAGGTCCTCAAATCAAGGAACAAGTCCCCCCATCACAGAAGAAGTTCCCCCATCACACAGGTCCTCAAATCAAAGAACAAGTTCCCCCATCACAGAACAAGTTCCCCCATCACACAGGTCCTCAAATCAAAGAACAAGTTCCCCCATCACAGAACAAGTTCCCCCATCAAAAAGGTCCTCAAAACAAAGAACAAGTCCCCCCATCACAGACAAAGTTCCCCCATCACACAGGTTCTCAAATCAAAGAACAAGTTCCCCCATCACAGTCCAAGTTCCCCCATCACACAGGTCCTCAAATCAAAGAAGAAGTTCCCCCATAACACAGGTCCTCCAATCGAAGAACAAGTTCCCCCATCACAGAACAAGTTCCCCCATCACACAGGTCCTCAAATCAAAGAACAAGTTCCCCCATAACACAGGTCCTCCAATCGAAGAACAAGTTCCCCCATCAAAGAACAAGTTCCCCCATCAAAGAACAAGTTCCCCCATCAAAGAACAAGTTCCCCCATCAAAGAACAAGTTCCCCCATCAAAGAACAAGTTCCCCCATCACACAGGTCCTCAAATCAAAGAACAAGTTCCCCCATAAGACAGGTCCTCAAATCTAAGAACAAGTCCCATCAACACAGACCACTTTCCCCCATCACACAGGTTCTCAAATCAAAGTAGAAGTTCCCCCATCACAAAACAAGTTAAACCATAACACAGGTCCTCAAATCAAAGAACAAGTCCCACCATCACAGACCAAGTTCCCCCATCACACAGGTTCTCAAATCTAAGAACAAGTCCCATCATCACAGACCAAGTTCCCCCACCATACAGCTCCTCGAATCTAAGAACAAGTCCCATCATCACAGACCAAGTTCCCCCATCACAAAGGTCCTCAAATCAAAGTACAAGTTCCCCCATCACAGAACAAGTTCCCCCACAACACAGGTCCTCAAATCAAAGAACAAGTTCCAACATCACACAGGTCCTCAAATCAACGAACAAGTTCCCCCATCACACAGGTTCTCAATTCAAAGAAGAAGTTCCCCCATCACAGACCAAGTTCCCCTATCACACAGGTTCTCAAATCAAAGGACAAGGCCCACCATCAGAGACCAAGTTCCCCCATCACACAGGTTCTCAAATCAAAGTACATGTTCCCCCACCACAGAACAAGATCACCCACAACACAGGTACTCAAATCAAAGACCAAGTTCCCCCATAACACAGGCCCTCAAATCACAGAACAAGTTCCCCCATCACACAGGTCCTCAAATCACAGAACAAGTTCCCCCATCACAGAGCAAGTTCCCCCATAACACAGGCCCTGAAATCACAGAACAAGTTCCCCCATCACACAGGTCCTCAAATAACAGAAAAAGTTCCCCCATCACAGAGCAAGTTCCCCCATAACACAGATCCTCAAATCTAAGAACAAGTTCCCCCATTACACAGGTTCTCAATTCAAAGAAGAAGTTCCCCCATCACAGACCAAGTTCCCCTATCACACAGGTTCTCAAATCAAAGGACAAGGCCCACCATCAGAGACCAAGTTCCCCCATCACACAGGTTCTCAAATCAAAGTACAAGTTCCCCCATCACAAAACAAGTTCCACCATAGCACAGGTCCTCAAATCAAAGAAGAACTCCCACCATCACAGATCAAGTTCCCCCATCATACAGGTTCTCAAATCAAAGTACAAGTTGCCCCATCACACAGGTAGTCAAATCAAAGAACAAGTTCCCCCATCACAGAACAAGTACCCCCACAACAGAGGTCCTCTAATCTAAGAACAATTCCCATCATCACAGACCAAGTTCCCCCATCACACAGGTTCTCAAATCTAAGAACAGGTCCCATCATCACAGACCAAGTTCCCCCATCACACAGGTTCTCAAATCAAAGAACAAGTCCCACCATCACAGAACAAGTTCCCCCATCACACAGGTCCTCAAATCAAAGAACAAGTTCCCCCATAACAAAGGTTCTCAAATCAAAGAACTTGTTCCCCCATAACAAAGCTCCTCAAATCAAAGAACAAGTTCCCCCATTACAAAACAAGTTCCCCCATCACACAGGGCCTCAAATCAAAGAAGAAGTTCCCCCATTACAGACCAAGTTCCCCCATCACACAGGGCCTCAAATCAAAGAAGAAGTTCCCCCATCACAGAAAAAGTTCCCCCATCACACAGGTCCTCAAATCTAAGAACAAGTCCCATCATCACAGACCAAGTTCCCCCATCACACAGGTCCTCAAATCAAAGAACAAGTTCCCCCATAACAAAGATCCTCAAATCAAGGAACAAGTTCCCCCATAACACAGGTCCTCAAATCTAAGAACAAGTTCCCCCATTACAGAACAAGTTCCCCCATCACACAGGTCCTCAAATCTAAGAACAAGTCCCATCATCACAGGCGAAGTTCCCCCATCACACAGGTCCTCAAATCAAAGAACAAGTTCCCCCATAACAAAGGTCCTCAAATTAAAGAACAAGTTCCCCCATAACAAAGGTCCTCAAATCAAAGAACAAATTCCCCCATCACACAGGTCCTCAAATCAAAGAACTAGTTCCCCCATAACACAGGTCCTCCAATCAAAGAACAAGTTCCCCCATCACAGAACAAGTTCCCCCATCACACAGGTCCTCAAATGAAAGAACAAGTTCCCCCATCATAGAACATGTTCCCCCATCACACAGGTCCTCAAATCACAGAACAAGTTCCCCCATCATAGAACATGTTCCCCCATCACACAGGTTCTCAAATCTAAGAAAGGTCCCATCATCACAGACCAAGTTCCCCCATCACACAGGTTCTCAAATCTAAGAACAGGTCCCATCATCACAGACCAAGTTCCCCCATCACACAGGTCCTCAAATCAAAGAACAAGTTCCCCCATAAAAAAGGTTCTCAAATCAAAGAACTTGTTCCCCCATCACACAGGTCCTCAATTCAAAGAACAAGTTCCCCCATCACAGAACAAGTTCCCCCATCACACAGGTCCTCAAATCACAGAACAAGTTCCCCCATCACAGAGCAAGTTCCCCCATCACAGAGCAAGTTCCCCCATCACACAGGTCCTCAAATCAAAGAACAATTTCCCCCATTACAGAACAAGTTCCCCCATAACAAAGGTCCTCAAATCAAAGAAGAAGTTCCCCCATAACACAGGTCCTCAAATCAAAGAACAAGTCCCATCAACACAGACCAAGTTCCCCCATCACACAGGTCCTCAACTCAAAGTACAAGTTCCCCTATCACAAAAGAAGTTACATCATAACACAGGTCCTCAAATCAAAGAACAAGTCCCACCATCACAGACCAAGTTCCCCCATCACACAGGTTCTCAAATCAAAGTACAATTTGCCCCATCACACAGGTCCTCAAATCAAAGAAAAAGTTCCCCCATCACAGAACAAGTACCTCCACAACACAGGTCCTCAAATCTAAGAACAAGTCCCATCATCACAGACCAAGTTCCCCCATCACACAGGTTCTCAAATCAAAGTACAAGTTCCCCCATCACAAAACAAGTTCCACCATAGCACAGGTACTCAAATCAAAGAACAAGTCCCACCATCACAGATCAAGTTCCCCCATCATACAGGTCCTCAAATAAAAGTACAAGTTCCCCCATCACACAGGTACTCAAATCAAAGCACAAGTTCCCCCATCACAAAACAAGTACCCCCACAACACAGGTCCTCAAATCAAAGAAGAGAAGACGTTCCAACATCACTCAGGTCCTCAAATCAAAGAACAAGTTCCCCCATCGCACAGGGCCTCAAATCAAGGAACAAGTTCCCCCATCACAGAACAATTTCCCCATCACACAGCTCCTCAAATCTAAGAACAAGTCCCATCTTCACAGACCAAGTTCCCCCATCACACAGCTCCTCAAACCTAAGAACAAGTCCCATCATCACAGACCAAGTTCCCCCATCACACAGGTCCTCAAATCAAAGTACAAGTTCCACCATCACAGAACAAGTTCCCCCACAACACAGGTCCTCAAAACAAAGAACAAGTTCCAACATCACACAGGTCCTCAAATCAAAGAACAAGTTCCCCCATCACACAGGTCCTCAATTCAAAGAACAAGTTCCCCCATCACAGAACAAGTTCCCCCATCACACAGGTCCTCAAATCTAAGGACAAGGCCCACCATCACAGACCAAGTTCCCCCATGACACAGGTCCTCAAATCAAAGGACAAGTCCCACCATCACAGACCAAGTTCCCCCATCACATAGGGCCTCAAATCAAAGAACAAGTTCCCCCATCACAGACCAAGTTCCCCCATTATACAGGTTCTCAAATCAAAGAACAAGTTCCCCCATCACAGTCCAAGTTCCCCCATCACACAGGTCCTCAAATCAAAGAATAAGTTCCCCCATCACACAGGTCCTCAAATCAAAGAACAAGTTCCCCCATCACACAGGTCCTCAAATCAAAGAACAAGTTCCCCCATCACACAGGTCCTCAAATCAAAGAACTAGTTCCCCCATAACACAGGTCCTCCAATCAAAGAACAAGTTCCCCCATCACAGAACAAGTTCCCCCATCACACAGGTCCTCAAATCAAAGAACAAGTTCCCCCATCATAGAACAAGTTCCCGCATCACACAGGTCCTCAAATCAAAGAACAAGTTCCCCTATAACAAGGGTTCTAAAATCAAAGAACTAGTTTCCCCTATTACAGAACATGATCCCCCATCACACATGTTCTCAAATCAAAGTACAAGTTCCCCCATCACAGAACAAGTTCCCCCATCACACAGGTACTCAAATCAAAGTACAAGTTCCCCCATAACACAGGCCCTCAAATCACAGAACAAGTTCCCCCATCACACAGGTCCTCAAATCACAGAACAAGTTCCCCCATTACAGAGCAAGTTCCCCCATAACACAGGTCCTCAAACCAAAGAACAAGTTCCCCCATTACAGAACAATATCCCCCATAACAGAGGTCCTCAAATCAAAGAACAAGTTCCCCCATCACACAGGTCCTCAAATAAACGAAAAAGTTCCCCCATCACAGAACATGTTCCCCCATCACACAGGTTCTCAAATCAAAGAACAAGTTCCCCCATCACACAGGTCCTCAAATCAAAGAACAAGTTCCCCCACCACAGAACAAGATCCCCCATCACACCGGTACTCAAATCAAAGTAAAAGTTCCCCCATAACACAGGCCCTCAAATCACAGAACAAGTTCCCCCATCACACAGGTCCTCAAATCAAAGAACAAGTTCCCCCATTATAGAACAAGTTCCCCCATCACACAGGTTCTCAAATCTAAGAACAGGTCCCATCATCACAGAGCAAGCTCCCCCATCACACAGGTTCTCAAATCAAAGAACAAGTCCCACCATCACAGAACAAGTTCCCCCACCACACAGGTCCTCAAATCAAAGAACTAGTTCCCCCATAACACAGGCCCTCAAATCAAAGAACAAGTCCCCCAATAACACAGGTCCTCAAATCACAGAACAGGTTCCCCCATCACAGAAAAATTTCCCCCATCACACAGGTCCTCAAATCAAAGAACAAGTTCCCCCATCACAGAACAAGTTCCCCTACAACACAGGTCCTCAAATCAAAGAACAAGTTCCCCCATCACAGAAGAAGTTCTCCCATCACACAGGTTCTCAAATCAAAGAACAAGTTCCCCCATCACAGACCAAGTTCCCCCATCACACAGGTCCTCAAATCAAAGAACTAGTTCCCCCATATCACAGGTCCTCCAATCAAAGAACAAGTTCCCCCATCACAGAACAAGTTCCCCCATCACACAGGTCCTCAAATCAAAGAACAAGTTCCCCCATCATAGAACATGTTCCCCCATCACACAGGTTCTCAAATCGAAGAACAAGTCCCATCATCACAGACCAAGTTCCCCCATCACACAGGTTCTCAAATCAAAGAACAAGTTCCCCCATCATCACAGACCAAGTTCCCCCATCACACAGGTCCTCAAATCAAAGAACAAGTTCCCCCATAACAAAGGTTCTCAAATCAAAGAACTAGTTCCCCCATAACACAGGTCCTCAAATCAAAGAACAAGTTCCCCCATTACAAAACAAGTTCCCCCATCACACAGGTCCTCAAATCACAGAACAAGTTCCCCCATCACAGAACAAGTTCCCCTACAACACAGGTCCTCAAATCAAAGAATAAGTTCCCCCATTACAGAACAAGTTCCCCCATAACAAAGGTCCTCAAATCAAAGAAAAAGTTCCCCCATAACACAGGTCCTCAAATCTAAGAACAAGTCCCATCAACACAGACCAAGTTCCCCCATCACACAGGTTCTCAAATCAAAGTACAAGTTGCCCCATCACACAGGTCCTCAAATCAAAGAACAAGTTCCCCCATCACAGAACAAGTACCCCCACAACACAGGTCCTCAAATCTAAGAACAAGTCCCATCATCACAGACCAAGTTCCCCCATCACACAGGTTCTCAAATCAAAGTACAAGTTCCCCCATCACAAAACAAGTTCCACCATAGCACAGGTCCTCAAAGCAAAGAAGAAGTCCCATCATCACAGATCAAGTTCCCCCATCATACAGGTTCTCAAATCAAAGTACAAGTTGCCCCATCACAGAACAAGTTCCCCCATCACACAGGTCCTCAAATCAAGGAACAAGTTCCCCCATCACAGCACAATTTCCCCATCACACAGCTCCTCAAATCTAAGAACAAGTCCCATCATCACAGACCAAGTTCCCCCACCACACAGCTCCTCAAATCTAAGAACAAGTCCCATCATCACAGACCAAGTTCCCCCATCACACAGGTCCTCAAATCAAAGAACAAGTTCCCCTATAACAAAGGTTCTAAAATCAAAGAACTAGTTCCCCCATTACAGAACATGATCCCCCATCACACAGGTTCTCAAATCAAAGCACAAATTCCCCCATCACAGAACAAGTTCCCCCATCACACAGGTACTCAAATCAAAGTACAAGTTCCCCCATAACACAGGCCCTCAAATCACAGAACAAGTTCCCCCATCACACAGGTCCTCAAATCACAGAACAAGTTCCCCCAACACAGAGCAAGTTCCCCCATAACACAGGTCCTCAAATCAAAGAACAAGTTCCCCCATTACAGAACAATATCCCCCATAACAGAACAATATCCCCCATAACAGAGGTCCTCAAATCAAAGAACAAGTTCCCCCATCACAGAACATGTTCCCCCATCACACAGGTTCTCAAATCAAAGAACAAGTTCCCCCATCACAGACCAAGTTCCCCCATCATACAGGTTCTCAAATCAAAGTACAAGTTGCCCCATCACACAGGGCCTCAAATCTAAGAACAAGTTCCCCCATCAAAGAACAATTCCCCCCACAACACAGGTCCTCAAATCTAAAAACAAGTTCCAACATCACTCAGGTCCTCAAATCAAAGAACAAGTTCCCCCATCACACAGGTCCTCAAATCAAAGAACAAGTTCCCCCATCACAGAACAAGTTCCCTCATCACACAGGTCCTCAAATCAAAGGACAAGTCCCATCATCACAGACCAAGTTCCCCCATCACACAGGTCCTCAAATCAAAGGACAAGTCCCACCATCACAGACAAAGTTCCCCCATCACACAGGGCCTCAAATCAAAGAACAAGTTCCCCCATCACAGAACAAGTTCCCCCATCACACAGCTCCTCAAAACTAAGAACAAGTCCCATCATCACAGACCAAGATCCCCCATCACACAGCTCCTCAAACCTAAGAACAAGTCCCATCATCACAGACCAAGTTCCCCCATCACACAGGTCCTCAAATCAAAGTACAAGTTCCCCCATCACAGAACAAGTTCCCCCACAACACAGGTCCTCAAATCAAAGAACAAGTTCCAACATCACACAGGTCCTCAAATCAAAGAACAAGTTCCCCCTTCACACAGGTCCTCAATTCAAAGAACAAGTTCCCCCATCACAGAACAAGTTCCCCCATCACACAGGTCCTCAAATCAAAGGACAAGGCCCACCATCACAGACCAAGTTCCCCCATCAAACAGGTCCTCAAATCAAAGGACAAGTCCCACCATCACAGACCAAGTTCCCCCATCACACAGGTCCTCAAATCAAAGAAAAAGTTCCCCCATCACAGAACAAGTTCCCCCATCACACAGGTCCTCAAATCTAAGAACAAGTCCCATCATCACAGACCAAGTTCCCCCATCACACAGCTCCTCAAATCTAAGAACATGTCCCATCATCACAGATCAAGTTCCCCCATCACACAGGTTCTCAAATCAAAGAACAAGTCCCACCATCACAGAACAAGTTCCCCCACAACACAGGTCCTCAAATCAAAGAACAAGTTGCCCTATAACACAGGTTCTCAAATCAAAGAACTAGTTCCCCCATAACACAGGTCCTCAAATCAAAGAACAAGTTCCCCCATTACAGAACAAGTTCCCCCACCACACAGGTCCTCAAATCACAGAACAAGTTCCCCCATCACAGAGCAAGTTCCCCCATCACACAGGTCCTCAAATCAAAGAACAAGTTCCCCCATTACAGAACAAGTTCCCCCATAACATAGGTCCTCATATCAAAGAACAAGTTCCCCCATAACACAGGTCCTCAAATCTAAGAACAAGTCCCATCAACACAGACCAAGTTCCCCCATCACACAGGTTCTCAAATCAAAGTACAAGTTCCCCCATCATAAAACAAGTTCCACCATAGCACAGGTCCTCAAATCAAAGAACAAGTCCCACCATCACAGACCAAGTTCCCCCATCATACAGGTTCTCAAATCAAAGTACAAGTTGCCCCATCACACAGGTACTCAAATCAAAGAACAAGTTCCCCCATCAAAGAACAAGTCCCCCCACAACACAGGTCCTCAAATCTAAAAACAAGTTCCAACATCACTCAGGTCCTCAAATCAAAGAACAAGTTCCCCCATCACACAGGTCCTCAAATCAAAGAACAAGTTCCCCCATCACAGAACAAGTTCCCTCATCACACAGGTCCTCAAATCAAAGGACAAGTCCCATCATCACAGACCAAGTTCCCCCATCACACAGGTCCTCAAATCAAAGGACAAGTCCCACCATCACAGACGAAGTTCCCCCATCACACAGGGCCTCAAATCAAAGAACAAGTTCCCCCATCACAGAACAAGTTCCCCCATCACACAGCTCCTCAAAACTAAGAACAAGTCCCATCATCACAGACCAAGATCCCCCATCACACAGCTCCTCAAACCTAAGAACAAGTCCCATCATCACAGAACAAGTTCCCCCATCACACAGGTCCTCAAATCAAAGTACAAGTTCCCCCATCACAGAACAAGTTCCCCCACAACACAGGTCCTCAAATCAAAGAACAAGTTCCAACATCACACAGGTCCTCAAATCAAAGAACAAGTTCCCCCATCACACAGGTCCTCAATTCAAAGAACAAGTTCCCCCATCACAGAACAAGTTCCCCCATCACACAGGTCCTCAAATCAAAGGACAAGGCCCACCATCACAGACCAAGTTCCCCCATCAAACAGGTCCTCAAATCAAAGGACAAGTCCCACCATCACAGACCAAGTTCCCCCATCACACAGGTCCTCAAATCAAAGAAAAAGTTCCCCCATCATAGAACAAGTTCCCCCATCACACAGGTCCTCAAATCTAAGAACAAGTCCCATCATCACAGACCAAGTTCCCCCATCACACAGCTCCTCAAATCTAAGAACATGTCCCATCATCACAGATCAAGTTCCCCCATCACACAGGTTCTCAAATCAAAGAACAAGTCCCATCATCACAGACCAAGTTCCCCCATCACACAGGTTCTCAAATCAAAGTACAAGTTCCCCCATCACAGAACAAGTTCCACCATAACACAGGTCCTCAAATCAAAGAAAATTTCCCCCACCACAGAACAAGTTCCCCCATCACACAGGTTCTCAAATCAAAGTACAAGTTCCCCCATAACACAGGCCCTCAAATCTCAGAACAAGTTCCCCGTCACACAGGTCCTCAAATCACAGAACAAGTTCCCCCATCACAGAACAAGTTCCCCCATAACACAGGTCCTCAAATCTAAGAACAAGTCCCATCATCACAGACGAAGTTCCCCCACCATACAGCTCCTCAAATCTAAGAACAAGTCCCATCATCACAGACCAAGTTCCCCCATAACAAAGGTTCTCAAATCAAAGAACAAGTTCCCCCATCACACAGGGCCTCAAATCAAAGTACAAGTTCCCCCATCACAGAACAAGTTCCCCCATAACTCAGGTTCTCAAATCATAGAACAAGTTCCCCCATCACACAGGTCCTCAAATCTAAGAACAAGTCCCATCATCACAGATCAAGTTCCCCCATCACACAGGTTCTCAAATCAAAGTACAAGTTCCCCCATCACACAACAAGTTACACCATAACACAGGTCCTCAAAACAAAGAACAAGTCCCACCATCACAGACCAAGTTCCCCCATCACACAGGTTCTCAAATCAAAGTACAAGTTCCCCCATCACACAGGGCCTCAAATCAAAGAACAAGTTCCCCCATCACAGACGAAGTTCCCCCACCATACATCTCCTCAAATCTAAGAACAAGTCCCATCATCACAGATCAAGTTCCCCCATCACACAGGTTCTCAAATCAAAGTACAAGTTCCCCCATAACACAGGCCCTCAAATCACAGAACAAGTTCCCCCGTCACACAGGTCTTCGAATCAAAGAACAAGTTCCCCCATCACAGAGCAAGTTCCCCCATAACACAGGTCCTCAAATCAAAGAACAAGTTCCCCCATCACAGAACAAGTTCCCCCATCACACAGGTCCTCAAATAAATGAAAAAGTTCCCCCATCACAGAACATGTTCCCCCATCACACAGGTTCTCAAATCAAAGAACAAGTTCCCCCACCACAGAACAAGTTCCCCCATCACACAGGTACTCAAATCAAAGTACAAGTTCCCCCATAACACAGGCCCTCAAATCACAGACCAAGTTCCCCCATAACAAAGGTTCTCAAATCAAAGAACAAGTTCCCCCATCACACAGGGCCTCAAATCAAAGTACAAGTTCCCCCATCACAGAACAAGTTCCCCCATAACTCAGGTTCTCAAATCATAGAACAAGTTCCCCCATCACAGAAGAAGTTCCCCCATCACACAGGTCCTCAAATCTAAGAACAACTCCCATCATCACAGACCAAGTTCCCCCATCACACAGGTCCTCAAATCAAAGTACAAGTTCCCCCATCACAGAACAAGTTCCCCCACCACACAGGCCCTCAAATCAAAGAACAAGTTCCAACATCACACAGGTCCTCAAATCAACGAACAAGTTCCCCCATCACACAGGTTCTCAATTCAAAGAACAAGTTCCCCCATCACAGAACAAGTTCCCCCATCACACAGGTCCTCAAATCAAAGGACAAGGCCCACCATCACAGACCAAGTTCCCCCATCACACAGGTTCTCAAATCGAAGTACAAGTTCCCCCACCACAGAACAAGTTCTACCATAACACACGTCCTCAAATCAAAGAACAAGTTCCCCCATCACAGAACAAGATCCCCCACAACACAGGTCCTCAAATCAAAGACCAAGTTCCCCCACAACACAGGTCCTCTAATCAAAGAACAAGTTCCCCCATCACACAGGTCCTCAATTCAAAGAACAACTTCCCCCATCACAGAACAAGTTCCCCCATCACACAGGTCCTCAAATCAAAGGACAAGTCCCACCATCACAGACCAAGTTCCCCCATCACACAGGTCCTCAAATCAAAGGACAAGGCCCACCATCACAGACCAAGTTCCCCCATCACACAGGTCCTCAAATCAAAGGACAAGTCCCACCATCACAGACCAAGTTCCCCCACCCCATCACACAGGGCCTCAAATGAAAGAACAAGTTCCCCCATCACAGAACAAGTTCCCCCATCACACAGGTCCTCAAATCAAGGAACAAGTCCCCCCATCACAGAACAAGTTCCCCCATCACACAGGTCCTCAATTCAAAGAACAAGTTCCCCCATCACAGAACAAGTTCCCCCATCACACAGGTCCTCAAATCAAAGAACAAGTTCCCCCGTCACAGAACAAGTTCCCCCATCACAAAGGTCCTCAAATCAAAGAACAAGTCCCCCCATCACAGACCAAGTTCCCCCATCACACAGGTTCTCAAATCAAAGAACAAGTTCCCCCATCACACAGGTCCTCAAATCAAAGAACAAGTTCCCCCATAACAAAGGTCCTCAAATCAAAGAACAAGTTCCCCCATCACACAGGTCCTCAAATCAAAGAACTAGTTCCCCCATAACACAGGTCCTCCAATCAAAGAACAAGTTCCCCCATCACGGAACAAGTTCCCCCGTCACACAGGTCCTCAAATCAAAGAACAAGTTCCCCCATCACGGAACAAGTTCCCCCGTCACACAGGTCCTCAAATCAAAGAACAAGTTCCCCCATCATAGAACAAGTTCCCCCATCACACAGGTTCTCAAATCAAAGAACAAGTCCCACCATCACATACCAAGTTCCCCCATCACACAGGTCCTCAAATCAAAGAACAAGTTCCCCTATAACACAGGTTCTCAAATCAAAGAACAAGTTCCCCCATTACAGAACAAGTTCCCCCATCACACAGGTCCTCAAATCACAGAACAAGTTCCCCCATCACAGCGCAAGTTCCCCCATCACACAGGTCCTCAAATCAAAGAACAAGTTCCCCCATTACAGAACAAGTTCCCCCATAACAAAGGTCCTCAAATCAAAGAACAAGTTCCCCCATAACACAGGTCCTCAAATCTAAGAACAAGTTCCCCCATAACACAGGTCCTGAAATCAAAGAACAAGTTCCCCCATCACAGAACAAGTTCCCCTATAACACAGGTTCTCAAATCATAGAACAAGTTCCCCCATCACAGAACAAGTTTCCCCATAACACAGGTCCTCAATTAAAATAACAAGTTCCCCCATCACAGAGCAAGTTTCCCCATAACACAGGTTCTCAAACAAAGAACATGTTCCCCCATACCACAGGTTCTCAAATCAAAGAACAAGTTCCCCCATAACATAAGTTCTCAAATCTCAGAACAAGTTCCCCCATCGAATAACAATATCTACAATCTTAAACGAATTTCTCCAATTGCAGAAGTTCTCCCGTCACAGATCAAGCTCTCCCCTCACAGAATATTTTTCCCAGTCTTTTACTAAATTCTCCAGTCACAGAAAAAGTTCTTCAATCACAGATCAATTTCTACAGTCAAAGACCAAATTCTCCAATCACAAAACAAATTCTCCAATCACACAATAATTTCTGCAATCTCAGACCAAATTCTACAATCACAAAACAAGCTCTCGAGCCATACACCAAATTCCCCCATCACAGAAAAATTCAGAAGTCGAAAACACAGCACGGCTCAAGCTACTACAAAAGAGAAAAATGACTGCTGCTGCTGAGCCCATGACACGCCTAAAAATACTCTATGCAAAAATACTTACTACTGCACATGCTAGTAAGTCTTAATGTGGCCTGGAGATCTTAACTGAGATGAGAGCATTTGAAAAAAGCCCCAATAATCGCACTTTAAACAGACTACCAAGCTCTAAGGCCGCAAAACCTGAGCTAACACCAGAGAACTTACCCTGAGGAGAGCTGAACCTCAGAAGAGCCCCCAAAGCACAAGCTGTACCTCATATACCACCGGCCCCACCCACAGCCCCTCCCTCAATGGGTTGGGGCAGGGGAGGGGCACCCTGATAAGCCACAGCTGGCTCTTTGCCATGCTTGGATCTGGTTCTGTCCTATCTGCACCAAAGCTGGTCCCTGGCTGCTTGGTAAGTGTCTTGGCTCTTCCATACCTGCTCATCGTTTGCTTCGTGGGTCCTCCGTGGTTTTTATTTTCTGCTTGTCTTTCTCTGGCTTGGATGGGTGAGACTCAGAGACTCAGCCTTTGAAGCTGAGATTTAGGGACTGAGACTCAAGGGCTCACAGTGGGGCTGAGAATCTGGGATTCAGACTCTGTGGCTAAAGACTCCGGCTGAGGCTGCGTCTGAAACTCTGTGGCTGCGACAGTGACTGAGACTCTGGGCCTGAGTCTTTGGAACTCATACTCTCAGAGTCAGAATCTGTGGCTGAGAATGTTGCTGAGACTCTGTGGCTAAGACTATGGAATTCAGACTTTGGAGCTGAGACTCTGTAGCTACAACTCTGGGATTCAGACTTTAGGGCTGAGACTGTGGCTAAGACTCCGGGCTTCAGACTCTGGGGCAGAGACTGCAGCTAAGACTCTGTGACTCAGACTCTGTGGCTAAGACGCCAGTGCTCATACTCTGACCTGGCACTGGGGCTGAGACTCTGGGGCTAAGACTCTGGGGTTCAGGCTTTGGGGCTGAGACTCTGGGTCTCAGATTTTGAATCGCAGACTCTGTGACTGAGACTCTTTAATTTAGACTCTGTGGCTGAGATGATGGCTGAGACTCTGGGCCTCAGACTTCAGAGCTGATACTCACACTCAGATGCTGTAGCTGGGACTGTGAGACTGAGACTGTGTGGCTGAGATTCAGTAGATGAAACAGTGCCTTAGACTCTGGGCCTCAAACTTTGGAGCTGATAGTTTCAGACTCAGACTCTGGCTGAGGCGGCTGCTGAGACTCAATGTCTAAGACTCTGGAATTCAGGCTCTGGGGCTGACACTTGAGCTGAGACTCTGGCTAAGAATCCAGGGCCCATACTCTGACCTGAGACTGTAGCTGATACTCTGCAGCTGAGACTCTGGGGCTGATACTCTGCAGCTGAGATTCTGGGGCTAAGGCTCTGGGGTTCAGGCTTTGGGGCTGAGACTGTGGCTGAGACTCTGTGGCTCAGACTTTGAATCTCAGACTCTGTGACAGAGACTCTGCAGTTTAGACTCTGTGGCTGACATGGTGGCTGAGACTCTGGGCCTCAGACTTTGGAGCTCATACTCTCAGACTCTGTGGCTGAGACTGTGGATGAAACAGTGCCTTAGACTCTAGATGTCAAACTTTGGAGCTGATACTTTCAGACTCAGACTCTGTGGCTGAGGCTGCTGCTGAGACTATGTCTAAAACTCTGGGCTTCAGACTCTGGGGCTGACACTTGAGCTGAGACTCTGTGGCTCAGAGTCTGCAGCTAAGACTCCAGGGCCCATACTCTGAGCTGAAACTGTGGCTGATACTGTGCACCTGAGACTCTGGGGCTGATACTCTGCACCTGAGATTCTGGGGCTGAGACTCTGGGGTTCGGGGTTTGGGGCTCAGACTGCAGCTGAGACTCTGAGGCTCATATTCTGAGTCTCAGACTTCAAATCTCAGACTCTGTGACAGAGACTCTGTAATGTAAACTCTGTGGCTGACATGGTGGCTGAGGCTCCGGGCCTCAGACTTCGGAGCTGATACTCTCAGACTCAGACTCTGTGGATGAACAGTGCCTTAGACTCTGAATCTCAAACTATGGAGCTGATACTTTCAGACTCAGACTCTGTGGCTGAGGCTGCTGCTGAGACTATATCTAAGACTCTGGGCTTCAGACTCTGGGGCGGATGCTTGAGCTGAGACTCTGTGGCTCAGACTCTGTGGCTAAGACTCCGGGGCCCATACACTGAGCTGAAACTGTGCCTGAGACTCCGGCGCTGAGGCTCTGGGGTTCGGGGTTTGGGGCTCAGACTGCAGCTGAGACTCTGCGGCTCATATTCTGAGTCTCAGACTTCAAATCTCAAGACTCTGTGACAGAGACTCTGTAATGTAAACTCTGTGGCTGACACGGTGGCTGAGGCTCCGGGCCTCAGACTTCGGAGCTGATACTCTCAGACTCTGTGGCTCAGACTCTGTGGATGAAACAAGGGCTTAGACTCTAGGCCTCGTACTTTGAAGCTGATGCTTTCAGCCTCAGACTCTGTTGCTGAAGCTGCTGCTGAGACCCTATGTCTAAGACTCTTGGATTCAGACTCTGGGGCTGACACTTGAGCTGAGATTATGCACCTCAGACTCTGTGGCTAAGACTCCGGGGCCCATACTCAGAGCTGAGACTGCTGCTGATACTCCGTGGCTCAGACTCTGCAGCTGAAACTCCACGGCTGAGGCTCTGGGGCTGACATTCCAGGGCTAAGGCTCTGGGGTTTGGACTTTGGGGCTGAGACTGCAGTTGAGACTCTGGGGCTGAGACTCTGGGTCTCAGACTTTGATAGTCAGACTGTGTGACCGAGACTCTGTAATGTACACTCTACAGCTGAGACTCTGGGCCTCAGACTTCAGAGCCGATACTTTTGTACACTCTGTATCAGAGACTGTGGCTGAGACTCTGTGGCTGAGAGTCTGTGGATTAAACAAGGCCTTTAGACTCTGGGCCTCAAACTTTGGAGCTGATGCTTTGAGCCTCACACTCTGTGGCTGAGGCTGCTGCCGAGACTCTAAGACTCTGGGCTTCACACTCTGAGGCTGACACTGGAGCTGAGACTCTATGGCTCAGACTCTGTGGCTAAGATTCCAGGGCACATACACTGAGCTGAGACTGCGGCTAATACTCTGCGGCTGAGCTTCTGGCGCTGAAACTCCAGGGCTAAGGCACTGGGCTTCGGGCTTTGGGGCTGACACTGTGACTGAGACTCTGGGGCTCAGACTCTTCGACTCAGATTTTGAATATCACACTGGGTCACCGACACTCTATAATTTACACTCTGTGGCTGACATGGTGGCTGAGACTACGGGCCTCGGACTTCGGAGCCAATACTCACACAGACTCAGTAGCTGGTACTGTGAGGCTGAGACTGCAGGTCTGAGACTCCGTGGATGAAACAGTGTCTTAGTCTCGGAATCTCAGGACAAGTCCTCCGAACTCAGGACAAGTCCTCCGAACTCAGGACAAGTATCCCAAACTCAGAACATGTCCTGCAAAATCAGAAAATGTCCTCCAATCTAAGAACAAGTTCTTCAATCTCAGCACATATCCTCTACTCTCAGAACATGTCCTACACTCTCAGAACAAGTCCCCCAAACTCAGAACAAGTCCTCCAAAATCACAACAAATCCACCAATCGCAGAAAAAGACCACCAATCTCAGAACATGTGCTCCAAACTCAAAAAAACTCCAGCAATTTCAGAACAATCCTCCAACCATGGAAAAACTTCTCTAATAAAAGACCAAATTCTCTAATCACAGTACAAGTCCTGCAAGCGCAGAACAAGTCCTGCAAGCGCAGAACAAGTCCTGCAAGCGCAGAACAAGTCCTGCAAGCGCAGAACAAGTCCTGCAAGCGCAGAACAAGAAGACCTCCAACCCCTGAACAAGTCTTCCAACCCCTGAACGAGTCTTCCAACCCCTGAACGAGTCTTCCAACCCCTGAACGAGTCTTCCAACCCCTGAACGAGTCTTCCAACCCCTGAACGAGTCTTCCAACCCCTGAACGAGTCTTCCAACCCCTGAACGAGTCTTCCAACCCCTGAACGAGTCTTCCAACCCCTGAACGAGTCCTCCAACCCCTGAACGAGTCCTCCAACCTCTGCACGAGTCCTCCAACCTCTGCACGAGTCCTCCAACCTCTGCACGAGACCTCCAACCTCTGCACGAGACCTCCAACCTCTGCACGAGACCTCCAACCTCTGCACGAGACCTCCAACCTCTGCACGAGACCTCCAACCTCTGCACGAGACCTCCAACCTCTGCACAAGTCCTACAAACTCAGAACAACCACATCAAAATCAGAACACGTCCTCCAATCTCAAAACACGTCCTCCAATCTCAAAACACGTCCTCCAATCTCAAAACACGTCCTCCAATCTCAAAACACGTCCTCCAATCTCAAAACACGTCCTCCAATCTCAAAACACGTCCTCCAATCTCAAAACACGTCCTCCAATCTCAAAACACGTCCTCCAATCTCAAAACACGTCCTCCAATCTCAAAACACGTCCTCCAATCTCAAAACACGTCCTCCAATCTCAAAACACGTCCTCCAATCTCAAAACACGTCCTCCAATCTCAAAACACGTCCTCCAATCTCAAGTCCTCCAATCATAGTGCAAGATCTCCAGGCACAGAACAATTCCCCCAATAACAGACCAAATGCTCCGATAAGAGAACATGTCCTCCAAGCTCCCACCCTGTCCTCCAAGCTCTCACCCTGTCCTCCAAGCTCTCACCCTGTCCTCCAAGCTCTGAACAACTCCTCCAACCTCTGAACAACTCCTCCAACCTCTGAACAGGCCCTCCAATCATAGTACAAGTTCTCCAGGCATAGAACAAGTCCCCCAATCACATACCAAATGCTCCGATAAGAGAAAAAATTCTCCAAGCTCTCAACATGACCTCCAAGCTCTGAACAAGTCCCCCTCCAAGCTCTGAACAAGTCCCCCTCCAAGCTCTGAACAAGTCCCCCTCCAAGCTCTGAACAAGTCCCCCTCCAAGCTCTGAACAAGTCCTTCATCCTCTGAACAAATCCTCCAAACTCAGAACAAGTCCTCCAAGCTCTGTAAAAGTCCTAAAATATCAGAACAACACATCAAACTCAGAACAAGACCTCGAATCTCACAACAAGTCCTCCAATCTCAAAACAAGTCCTCCAATCTCAAAACAAGTCCTCCAATCTCAAAACAAGTCCTCCAATCTCAAAACAAGTCCTCCAATCTCAAAACAAGTCCTCCAATCTCAAAACAAGTCCTCCAATCTCAAAACAAGTCCTCCAATCTCAAAACAAGTCCTCCAATCATCATAGTTCATGTTCACCGGGCACAGAACAAGTCCCCCAATGACATACCAAATGCTCCGATAAGAGAACATGTCCTCCAGGCTCTCAACATGTCCTCCAGGCTCTCAACATGTCCTCCAGGCTCTCAACATGTCCTCCAGGCTCTCAACATGTCCTCCAAATATAGTGTAAGTTCTCAAGACAGAGATCAAATTCTCCAATCACAGACCAAATGCTCCTAAAAGAGAACAAGTCCTTTAAGCCCTGAAAAAGTCCTCCAAGCTCAGAACAATTCCACTAACTCAAAAAAAGTCCCCTAGATTTAGAACAAGTCCCCCAAACTCAGAACAATTCCTCCAAGCCCAGAAAAAATTTTTCAATCACACTGCAAGCTCTCCAGGCACAGAACAAATTCTCCAATCAGAGACCAAATGCTCCTAAAAGAGAACAAGTCCTCCAAGCTCTGAACAAGTCCTCCAAGCTCAGAACAAGTCCTAAAATACCAAAACAACCACATGAAACTCAGAACAAGTCATCCAATGTCACAAGTCCTCCAATGTCACAAGTCCTCCAATGTCAAAACAAGTCCTCCAATCTCAAAACAAGTCCTCCAATCTCAAAACAAGTCCTCCAATCTCAAAACAAGTCCTCCAATCTCAAAACAAGTCCTCCAATCTCAAAACAAGTCCTCCAATCTCAAAACAAGTCCTCCAATCATCATAGTTCATGTTCACCAGGCACAGAACAAGTCCCCCAATGACATACCAAATGCTCCGATAAGAGAACATGTCCTCCAGGCTCTCAACATGTCCTCCAGGCTCTCAACATGTCCTCCAGGCTCTCAACATGTCCTCCAGGCTCTCAACATGTCCTCCAGGCTCTCAACATGTCCTCCAGGCTCTCAACATGTCCTCCAAATATAGTGAAAGTTCTCCAGGAAAAGAACAAATTCTCCAATCACAGACCAAATGCTCCTAAAAGAGAACAAGTCCTCCAAGCCCTGAGCAAGTCCTCCAAGCTCTGAACAAGCCCTCCACACTCTGAACAATTCCCCTAACTCAAAACAAGTCCCCCAGATTCAGAACAAGTCCCCCAAACTCAGAACAATTCCTCCAAGCCCAGAAAAACTTTTTCAATCACAGTGCAAGCTCTGCAGGCACAGGACAAATTCTCAAATCACGGACCAAATGCTCCTAAAAGAGAACAAGTCCTCCAAGCTCTGAACAAGTCCTCCAAGCTCTGTAAAAGTCCTAAAATATCAGAACAACCACATCAATCTCACAACAAGTCCTCCAATCTCACAACAAGTCCTCCAATCTCACAACAAGTCCTCCAATCTCACAACAAGTCCTCCAATCTCACAACAAGTCCTCCAATCTCACAACAAGTCCTCCAATCTCACAACAAGTCCTCCAATCTCACAACAAGTCCTCCAATCTCACAACAAGTCCTCCAATCATCATAGTTCATGTTCACCAGGCACAGAACAAGTCCCCCAGTGACATACCAAATGCTCCGACAAGAGAACATGTCCTCCAGGCTAACCAACATGTCCTCCAGGCTCTCAACATGTCCTCCAGGCTCTCAACATGTCCTCCAGGCTCTCAACATGTCCTCCAGGCTCTCAACATGTCCTCCAGGCTCTCAACATGTCCTCCAAATATAGTGAAAGTTCTCCAGACAGAGAACAAATTCTCCAATCACAGACCAAATGCTCCTAAAAGAGAACAAGTCCTCCAAGCCCTGAAAAAGTCCTCCAAACTCTGAACAAGTCCTCCAAGCTCAGAACAAGCCCTCCAAGCTCAGAACAATTCCCCTAACTCAAAACAAGTCCCCCAGATTCAGCACAAGTCCCCCAAACTCAGAACAATTCCTCCAAGCCCAGAAAAAATTTTTCAATCACAGTGCAAGCTCTCCAGGCACAGAACAAATTCTCCAATCACAGACCAAATGCTCCTAAAAGAGAACAAAACCTCCAAGCTCTGAACAAGTCCTCCAAGCTCTGAACAAGTCCTAAAATATCAGAACAACACATCAAACTCAGAACAAGTCCTCGAATCGCAAAACAAGTCCTCGAATCGCAAAACAAGTCCTCCAATCGCAAAACAAGTCCTCCAATCGCAAAACAAGTCCTCCAATCGCAAAACAAGTCCTCCAATCGCAAAACAAGTCCTCCAATCGCAAAACAAGTCCTCCAATCTCATCATAGTTCATGTTCACCAAGCACAGAACAAGTCCCCCAATGACATACCAAATGCTCCGATACGAGAACATGTCCTCCAGGCTCTCAACATGTCCTCCAGGCTCTCAACATGTCCTCCAGGCTCTCAACATGTCCTCCAGGCTCTCAACATGTCCTCCAGGCTCTCAACATGTCCTCCAGGCTCTCAACATGTCCTCCAAATATAGTGAAAGTTCTCCAGGCACAGAACAATTTCTCCAATCACAGACCAAATGCTCCTAAAAGAGAACAAGTCCTCCAAGCCCTGAAAAAGTCCTCCAAGCTCAGAACAACTCCTAAAATATCAGAACAACCACATCAAACTCAGAACAAGTCCTCCAATCTCAAAACAAGTCCTCCAATCTCAAAACAAGTCCTCCAATCATCATAGTTCATGTTCACCAGGCACAGAACAAGTCCCTCAATGACATACCACATGCTCCAATAAGAGAACATGTCCTCCAGGCTCTCAACATGTCCTCCAGGCTCCCAACATGTCCTCCAGGCTCCCAACATGTCCTCCAGGCTCCCAACATGTCCTCCAGGCTCCCAACATGTCCTCCAGGCTCCCAACATGTCCTCCAGGCTCCCAACATGTCCTCCAGGCTCCCAACATGTCCTCCAGGCTCCCAACATGTCCTCCAGGCTCTCAACATGTCCTCCAGGCTCTCAACATGTCCTCCAAATATAGTGTAAGTTCTCAAGACAGAGATCAAATTCTCCAATCACAGACCAAATGCTCCTAAAAGAGAACAAGTCCTCCAAGCCCTGAAAAAGTCCTCCAAGCTCAGAACAATTCCTCTAAATCAAAACAAGTCCCCCAGATTTAGAATAAGTCCCCCAAACTCAGAACAATTCCTCCAAGCCCAGAACAAATTTTTCAATCACAGTGCAAGCTCTCCAGGCACAGAACAAATTCTCCAATCAGAGACCAAATGGTCCTAAAAGAGAACAAGTCCTCCAAGCTATGAACAAGTCCTCCAAGCTCAGAACAAGTCCTAAAATACCAAAACAACCACATCAAACTCACAACAAGTCCTCCAATGTCAAAACAAGTCCTCCAATGCCACAACAAGTCCTCCAATCTCAAAAGAAATCCTAAAATCTCAAAACAAGAACTCCAATCTCAAAACAAGAACTCCAATCTCAAAACAAGTCCTTCAATCTCAAAACAAGTCCTCCAATCTCAAAACAAGTCCTCCAATCATCATAGTTCATGTTCACCAGGCACAGGACAAGTCCCCCAATGACATACCAAATGCTCCGATAAGAGAACATGTCCTCCAGGCTCTCAACATGTCCTCCAGGCTCTCAACATGTCCTCCAGGCTCTCAACATGTCCTCCAGGCTCTCAACATGTCCTCCAGGCTCTCAACATGTCCTCCAGGCTCTCAACATGTCCTCCAGGCTCTCAACATGTCCTCCAGGCTCTCAACATGTCCTCCAGGCTCTCAACATGTCCTCCAGGCTCTCAACATGTCCTCCAGGCTCTCAACATGTCCTCCAGGCTCTCAACATCTCCTCCAAATATAGTGAAAGTTCTCCAGGCAGAGAACAAATTCTCCAATCACAGACCAAATGCTCCTAAAAGAGAACAAGTCCTCCAAGCCCTGAGCAAGTCCTCCAAGCTCTGAACAATCCCTCCACACTCTGAACAATTCCCCTAACTCAAAACAAGTCCCCCAGATTCAGAACAAGTCCCCCAAAGTCAGAACAATTCCTCCAAGCCCAGAAAAAATTTTTCAATCACAGTGCAAGCTCTCCAGGCACAGAACAAATTCTCCAATCAGAGACCAAATGCTCCTAAAAGAGAACAAGTCCTCCAAGCTATGAACAAGTCCTCCAAGCTCTGAACAAGTCCTAAAATATCAGAACAACCACATCAAACTCACAAAAAGTCCTCCAATCTCACAACAAGTCCTCCAATCTCACAACAAGTTCTCCAATCTCACAACAAGTCCTCCAATCTCAAAACAAGTCCTCCAATCTCAAAACAAGAACTCCAATCTCAAAACAAGAACTCCAATCTCAAAACAAGAACTCCAATCTCAAAACAAGAACTCCAATCTCAAAACAAGAACTCCAATCTCAAAACAAGAACTCCAATCTCAAAACAAGAACTCCAATCATCATAGTTCATGTTCACCAGGCACAGAACAAGTCCCCCAATGACATACCAAATGCTCCGATAAGAGAACATGTCCTCCAGGCTCCCAACATGTCCTCCAGGCTCCCAACATGTCCTCCAGGCTCCCAACATGTCCTCCAGGCTCCCAACATGTCCTCCAGGCTCCCAACATGTCCTCCAGGCTCCCAACATGTCCTCCAGGCTCCCGACATGTCCTCCAAGCTCCTGACATGTCCTCCAGGCTCTCGACATGTCCTTCAGGCTCTCGACATGTCCTCCAGTCTCTCAACATGTCCTTCAAGCTCTCAACATGTCCTCCAGGCTCTCAACATGTCCCCCAAATATAGTGAAAGTTCTCCAGACAGAGAACAAATTCTCCAATCACAGACCAAATGCTCCCAAAAGAGAACAAGTCCTCCAAGCCCAGAACAAGTCCTCCAAGCTCTGAACAAGTCCTCCAAGCTCAGAACAAGCCCTCCAAGCTCTGAACAATTCCCCTAACTCAAAACAAGTCCCCCAGATTCAGCACAAGTCCCCCAAACTCAGAACAATTCCTCCAAGCCCAGAAAAAATTTTTCAATCACAGTGCAAGCTCTCCAGGCACAGAACAAATTCTCCAATCACAGACCAAATGCTCCTAAAAGAGAACAAGTCCTCCAAGCTCTGAACAAGTCCTCCAAGCTCTGAACAAGTCCTCCAAGCTCTGAACAAGTCCTAAAATATCAGAACAACACATCAAACTCAGAAAAAGACCTCGAATCTCAAAACAAGTCCTCCAATCGCAAAACAAGTCCTCCAATCGCAAAACAAGTCCTCCAATCGCAAAACAAGTCCTCCAATCTCATCATAGTTCATGTTCACCAAGCACAGAACAAGTCCCCCAATGACATACCAAATGCTCCGATAAGAGAACATGTCCTCCAGGCTCTCAACATGTCCTCCAGGCTCTCAACATGTCCTCCAGGCTCCCAACATGTCCTCCAGGCTCCCAACATGTCCTCCAGGCTCCCAACATGTCCTCCAGCCTCTCAACATGTCCTCCAGGCTCTCAACATGTCCTCCAGGCTCCCAACATGTCCTCCAGGCTCTCAACATGTCCTCCAGGCTCTCAACATGTCCTCCAAATATAGTGAAAGTTCTCCAGGCACAAAACAATTTCTCCAATCACAGACCAAATGCTCCTAAAAGAGTACAAGTCCTCCAAGCCCTGAAAAAGTCCTCCAAGCTCAGAACAATTCCTCTAAATCAAAACAAGTCCCCTAGATTTAGAATAAGTCCCCCAAACTCAGAACAATTCCTCCAAGCCCAGAACAAATTTTTCAATCACAGTGCAAGCTCTCCAGGCACAGAACAAATTCTCCAATCAGAGACCAAATGGTCCTAAAAGAGAACAAGTCCTCCAAGCTATGAACAAGTCCTCCAAGCTCAGAACAAGTCCTAAAATACCAAAACAACCACATCAAACTCAGAACAAGTCCTCCAATGTCAAAACAAGTCCTCCAATGCCACAACAAGTCCTCCAATCTCAAAACAAGTCCTCCAATCTCAAAACAAGTCCTCCAATCTCAAAACAAGTCCTCCAATCTCAAAACAAGTCCTTCAATCTCAAAACAAGTCCTCCAATCTCAAAACAAGTCCTCCAATCATCATAGTTCATGTTCACCAGGCACAGAACAAGTCCCCCAATGACATACCAAATGCTCCGATAAGAGAACATGTCCTCCAGGCTCTCAACATGTCCTCCAGGCTCTCAACATGTCCTCCAGGCTCTCAACATGTCCTCCAGGCTCTCAACATGTCCTCCAGGCTCTCAACATGTCCTCCAGGCTCTCAACATGTCCTCCAGGCTCTCAACATGTCCTCCAGGCTCTCAACATGTCCTCCAGGCTCTCAACATGTCCTCCAGGCTCTCAACATCTCCTCCAAATATAGTGAAATTTCTCCAGGCAGAGAACAAATTCTCCAATCACAGACCAAATGCTCCTAAAAGAGAACAAGTCCTCCAAGCCCTGAGCAAGTCCTCCAAGCTCTGAACAAGCCCTCCACACTCTGAACAATTCCCCTAACTCAAAACAAGTCCCCGAGATTCAGAACAAATCCCCCAAAGTCAGAACAATTCCTCCAAGCCCAGAAAAAATTTTTCAATCACAGTGCAAGCTCTCCAGGCACAGAACAAATTCTCCAATCAGAGACCAAATGCTCCTAAAAGAGAACAAGTCCTCCAAGCTCTGAACAAGTCCTCCAAGCTCTGTAAAAGTCCTAAAATATCAGAACAACCACATCAAACTCAGAACAAGTCCTCCAATCTCACAACAAGTCCTCCAATCTCACAACAAGTCCTCCAATCTCACAACAAGTCCTCCAATCTCACAACAAGTCCTCCAATCTCACAACAAGTCCTCCAATCTCACAACAAGAACGCCAATCTCAAAACAAGTCCTCCAATCATCATAGTTCATGTTCACCAAGCACAGAACAAGTCCCCCAATGACATACCAAATGCTCCGATAAGAGAACACGTCCACCAGGCTCTCAGCATGTCCTCCCGGCTCCCCACATGTCCTCCCGGCTCCCCACATGTCCTCCCGGCTCCCCACATGTCCTCCCGGCTCCCAACATGTCCTCCCGGCTCCCAACATGTCCTCCAGGCTCTCAACATGTCCTCCAGGCTCCCAACATGTCCTCCAGGCTCCCAACATGTCCTCCAGGCTCCCAACATGTCCTTCAGGCTCTCAACATGTCCTCCAGGCTCTCAACATGTCCTCCAAATATAGTGAAAGTTCTCCAGGCAGAGAACAAATTCTCCAATCACAGACCAAATGCTCCTAAAAGAGAACAAGTCCTCCAAGCCCTGAACAAGTCCTCCAAGCTCTGAACAAGTCCTCCAAGCTCTGAACAAGCCCTCCACGCTCTGAACAATTCCCCTAACTCAAAACAAGTCCCCCAGATACAGAACAAGTCCCCCAAACTCAGAACAATTCCTCCAAGCCCAGAAAAAATTTTTCAATCACAGTGCAAGCTCTCCAGGCACAGAACAAATTCTCCAATAAGAGACCAAATGCTCCTAAAAGAGAACAAGTCCTCCAAGCTCTGAACAAGTCCTCCAAGCTCTGTAAAAGTCCTAAAATATCAGAACAACCACATGAAACTCAGAACAAGTCCTCCAATCTCACAACAAGTCCTCCAATCTCAAAACAAGAACTCCAATCTCAAAACAAGAACTCCAATCTCAAAACAAGTCCTCCAATCTCAAAAGAAGTCCTCCAATGTCAAAACAAGAACTCCAATCTCAAAACAAGGCCTCCAATCTCAAAACAAGGCCACCAATCATCATAGTTCATGTTCACCAGACACAGAACTAGTCCCCCAATGACATACCAAATGCTCCGATAAGAGAACATGTCCTCCAGGCTCTCAACATGTCCTCCAGGCTCCCAACATGTCCTCCAGGCTCCCAACATGTCCTCCAGGCTCCCAACATGTCCTCCAGGCTCCCAACATGTCCTCCAGGCTCCCAACATGTCCTCCAGGCTCTCAACATGTCCTCCAGGCTCTCAACATGTCCTCCAAATATAGTGTAAGTTCTCAAGACAGAGATCAAATTCTCCAATCACAGACCAAATGCTCCTAAAAGAGAACAAGTCCTCCAAGCCCTGAAAAAGTCCTCCAAGCTCAGAACAATTCCACTAACTCAAAAAAAGTCCCCTAGATTTAGAACAAGTCCCCCAAACTCAGAACAATTCCTCCAAGCCCAGAAAAAATTTTTCAATCACACTGCAAGCTCTCCAGGCACAGAACAAATTCTCCAATCAGAGACCAAATGCTCCTAAAAGAGAACAAGTCCTCCAAGCTCTGAACAAGTCCTCCAAGCTCAGAACAAGTCCTAAAATACCAAAACAACCACATGAAACTCAGAACAAGTCATCCAATGTCACAAGTCCTCCAATGTCACAAGTCCTCCAATCTCAAAACAAGTCCTCCAATCTCAAAACAAGTCCTCCAATCTCAAAACAAGTCCTCCAATCTCAAAACAAGTCCTCCAATCTCAAAACAAGTCCTCCAATCTCAAAACAAGTCCTCCAATCATCATTGTTCATGTTCACCAGGCACAGAACAAGTCCCCCAATGACATACCAAATGCTCCGATAAGAGAACATGTCCTCCAGGCTCTCAACATGTCCTCCAGGCTCTCAACATGTCCTCCAGGCTCTCAACATGTCCTCCAGGCTCTCAACATGTCCTCCAGGCTCTCAACATGTCCTCCAAATATAGTGAAAGTTCTCCAGGAAAAGAACAAATTCTCCAATCACAGACCAAATGCTCCTAAAAGAGAACAAGTCCTCCAACCCCTGAGCAAGTCCTCCAAGCTCTGAACAAGCCCTCCAAGCTCTGAACAATTCCCCTAACTCAAAACAAGTCCCCCAGATTCAGAACAAGTCCCCCAAACTCAGAACAATTCCTCCAAGCCCAGAAAAACTTTTTCAATCACAGTGCAAGCTCTGCAGGCACAGGACAAATTCTCAAATCACGGACCAAATGCTCCTAAAAGAGAACAAGTCCTCCAAGCTCTGAACAAGTCCTCCAAGCTCTGTAAAAGTCCTAAAATATCAGAACAACCACATCAATCTCACAACAAGTTCTCCAATCTCACAACAAGTCCTCCAATCTCACAACAAGTCCTCCAATCTCACAACAAGTCCTCCAATCTCACAACAAGACCTCCAATCTCACAACAAGTCCTCCAATCTCACAACAAGTCCTCCAATCTCACAACAAGTCCTCCAATCTCACAACAAGTCCTCCAATCTCACAACAAGAACTCCAATCTCAAAACAAGTCCTCCAATCATCATAGTTCATGTTCACCAGGCACAGAACAAGTCCCCCAGTGACATACCAAATGCTCCGACAAGAGAACATGTCCTCCAGGCTAAGCAACATGTCCTCCAGGCTCTCAACATGTCCTCCAGGCTCTCAACATGTCCTCCAGGCTCTCAACATGTCCTCCAGGCTCTCAACATGTCCTCCAGGCTCTCAACATGTCCTCCAGGCTCTCAACATGTCCTCCAGGCTCTCAACATGTCCTCCAGGCTCTCAACATGTCCTCCAAATATAGTGAAAGTTCTCCAGACAGAGAACAAATTCTCCAATCACAGACCAAATGCTCCTAAAAGAGAACAAGTCCTCCAAGCCCTGAAAAAGTCCTCCAAACTCTGAACAAGTCCTCCAAGCTCAGAACAAGCCCTCCAAGCTCAGAACAATTCCCCTAACTCAAAACAAGTCCCCCAGATTCAGCACAAGTCCCCCAAACTCAGAACAATTCCTCCAAGCCCAGAAAAAATTTTTCAATCACAGTGCAAGCTCTCCAGGCACAGAACAAATTCTCCAATCACAGACCAAATGCTCCTAAAAGAGAACAAAACCTCCAAGCTCTGAACAAGTCCTCCAAGCTCTGAACAAGTCCTAAAATATCAGAACAACACATCAAACTCAGAACAAGTCCTCGAATCGCAAAACAAGTCCTCCAATCGCAAAACAAGTCCTCCAATCGCAAAACAAGTCCTCCAATCGCAAAACAAGTCCTCCAATCGCAAAACAAGTCCTCCAATCGCAAAACAAGTCCTCCAATCTCATCATAGTTCATGTTCACCAAGCACAGAACAAGTCCCCCAATGACATACCAAATGCTCCGATACGAGAACATGTCCTCCAGGCTCTCAACATGTCCTCCAGGCTCTCAACATGTCCTCCAGGCTCTCAACATGTCCTCCAGGCTCTCAACATGTCCTCCAAATATAGTGAAAGTTCTCCAGGCACAGAACAATTTCTCCAATCACAGACCAAATGCTCCTAAAAGAGAACAAGTCCTCCAAGCCCTGAAAAAGTCCTCCAAGCTCAGAACAACTCCTAAAATATCAGAACAACCACATCAAACTCAGAACAACTCCTCCAATCTCAAAACAAGTCCTCCAATCTCAAAACAAGTCCTCCAATCATCATAGTTCATGTTCACCAGGCACAGAACAAGTCCCTCAATGACATACCAAATGCTCCAATAAGAGAACATGTCCTCCAGGCTCTCAACATGTCCTCCAGGCTCCCAACATGTCCTCCAGGCTCCCAACATGTCCTCCAGGCTCCCAACATGTCCTCCAGGCTCCCAACATGTCCTCCAGGCTCCCAACATGTCCTCCAGGCTCTCAACATGTCCTCCAGGCTCTCAACATGTCCTCCAGGCTCTCAACATGTCCTCCAAATATAGTGTAAGTTCTCAAGACAGAGATCAAATTCTCCAATCACAGACCAAATGCTCCTAAAAGAGAACAAGTCCTCCAAGCCCTGAAAAAGTCCTCCAAGCTCAGAACAATTCCTCTAAATCAAAACAAGTCCCCCAGATTTAGAATAAGTCCCCCAAACTCAGAACAATTCCTCCAAGCCCAGAACAAATTTTTCAATCACAGTGCAAGCTCTCCAGGCACAGAACAAATTCTCCAATCAGAGACCAAATGCTCCTAAAAGAGAACAAGTCCTCCAAGCTATGAACAAGTCCTCCAAGCTCAGAACAAGTCCTAAAATACCAAAACAACCACATCAAACTCAGAACAAGTCCTCCAATGTCAAAACAAGTCCTCCAATGCCACAACAAGTCCTCCAATCTCAAAAGAAATCCTAAAATCTCAAAACAAGAACTCCAATCTCAAAACAAGAACTCCAATCTCAAAACAAGAACTCCAATCTCAAAACAAGTCCTCCAATCTCAAAACAAGTCCTCCAATCATCATAGTTCATGTTCACCAGGCACAGGACAAGTCCCCCAATGACATACCAAATGCTCCGATAAGAGAACATGTCCTCCAGGCTCTCAACATGTCCTCCAGGCTCTCAACATGTCCTCCAGGCTCTCAACATGTCCTCCAGGCTCTCAACATGTCCTCCAGGCTCTCAACATGTCCTCCAGGCTCTCAACATGTCCTCCAGGCTCTCAACATCTCCTCCAAATATAGTGAAAGTTCTCCAGGCAGAGAACAAATTCTCCAATCACAGACCAAATGCTCCTAAAAGAGAACAAGTCCTCCAAGCCCTGAGCAAGTCCTCCAAGCTCTGAACAATCCCTCCACACTCTGAACAATTCCCCTAACTCAAAACAAGTCCCCCAGATTCAGAACAAGTCCCCCAAAGTCAGAACAATTCCTCCAAGCCCAGAAAAAATTTTTCAATCACAGTGCAAGCTCTCCAGGCACAGAACAAATTCTCCAATCAGAGACCAAATGCTCCTAAAAGAGAACAAGTCCTCCAAGCTCTGAACAAGTCCTCCAAGCTCTGAACAAGTCCTAAAATATCAGACCAACCACATCAAACTCACAAAAAGTCCTCCAATCTCACAACAAGTCCTCCAATCTCACAACAAGTTCTCCAATCTCACAACAAGTCCTCCAATCTCACAACAAGTCCTCCAATCTCACAACAAGAACTCCAATCTCAAAACAAGAACTCCAATCTCAAAACAAGAACTCCAATCATCATAGTTCATGTTCACCAGGCACAGAACAAGTCCCCCAATGACATACCAAATGCTCCGATAAGAGAACATGTCCTCCAGGCTCCCAACATGTCCTCCAGGCTCCCAACATGTCCTCCAGGCTCCCAACATCTCCTCCAGGCTCCCAACATGTCCTCCAGGCTCCCAACATGTCCTCCAGGCTCCCAACATGTCCTCCAGGCTCCCAACATGTCCTCCAAGCTCCTGACATGTCCTCCAGGCTCTCGACATGTCCTTCAGGCTCTCGACATGTCCTTCAGGCTCTCGACATGTCCTTCAGGCTCTCGACATGTCCTCCAAGCTCTCAACATGTCCTCCAGGCTCTCAACATGTCCCCCAAATATAGTGAAAGTTCTCCAGACAGAGAACAAATTCTCCAATCACAGACCAAATGCTCCCAAAAGAGAACAAGTCCTCCAAGCCCAGAACAAGTCCTCCAAGCTCTGAACAAGTCCTCCAAGCTCAGAACAAGCCCTCCAAGCTCTGAACAATTCCCCTAACTCAAAACAAGTCCCCCAGATTCAGCACAAGTCCCCCAAACTCAGAACAATTCCTCCAAGCCCAGAAAAAATTTTTCAATCACAGTGCAAGCTCTCCAGGCACAGAACAAATTCTCCAATCACAGACCAAATGCTCCTAAAAGAGAACAAGTCCTCCAAGCTCTGAACAAGTCCTCCAAGCTCTGAACAAGTCCTAAAATATCAGAACAACACATCAAACTCAGAAAAAGACCTCGAATCTCAAAACAAGTCCTCCAATCGCAAAACAAGACCTCCAATCGCAAAACAAGTCCTCCAATCGCAAAACAAGTCCTCCAATCTCATCATAGTTCATGTTCACCAAGCACAGAACAAGTCCCCCAATGACATACCAAATGCTCCGATAAGAGAACATGTCCTCCAGGCTCTCAACATGTCCTCCAGGCTCTCAACATGTCCTCCAGGCTCTCAACATGTCCTCCAGGCTCCCAACATGTCCTCCAGGCTCTCAACATGTCCTCCAGGCTCTCAACATGTCCTCCAAATATAGTGAAAGTTCTCCAGGCACAAAACAATTTCTCCAATCACAGACCAAATGCTCCTAAAAGAGTACAAGTCCTCCAAGCCCTGAAAAAGTCCTCCAAGCTCAGAACAATTCCTCTAAATCAAAACAAGTCCCCTAGATTTAGAATAAGTCCCCCAAACTCAGAACAATTCCTCCAAGCCCAGAACAAATTTTTCAATCACAGTGCAAGCTCTCCAGGCACAGAACAAATTCTCCAATCAGAGACCAAATGGTCCTAAAAGAGAACAAGTCCTCCAAGCTATGAACAAGTCCTCCAAGCTCAGAACAAGTCCTAAAATACCAAAACAACCACATCAAACTCAGAACAAGTCCTCCAATGTCAAAACAAGTCCTCCAATGCCACAACAAGTCCTCCAATGCCAAAACAAGTCCTCCAATCTCAAAACAAGTCCTCCAATCTCAAAACAAGTCCTCCAATCTCAAAACAAGTCCTCCAATCTCAAAACAAGTCCTCCAATCTCAAAACAAGTCCTCCAATCTCAAAACAAGTCCTCCAATCTCAAAACAAGTCCTCCAATCTCAAAACAAGTCCTCCAATCTCAAAACAAGTCCTCCAATCTCAAAACAAGTCCTCCAATCATCATAGTTCATGTTCACCAGGCACAGAACAAGTCCCCCAATGACATACCAAATGCTCCGATAAGAGAACATGTCCTCCAGGCTCTCAACATGTCCTCCAGGCTCTCAACATGTCCTCCAGGCTCTCAACATGTCCTCCAGGCTCTCAACATGTCCTCCAGGCTCTCAACATGTCCTCCAGGCTCTCAACATGTCCTCCAGGCTCTCAACATGTCCTCCAGGCTCTCAACATGTCCTCCAGGCTCTCAACATGTCCTCCAGGCTCTCAACATGTCCTCCAGGCTCTCAACATGTCCTCCAGGCTCTCAACATGTCCTCCAGGCTCTCAACATCTCCTCCAAATATAGTGAAATTTCTCCAGGCAGAGAACAAATTCTCCAATCACAGACCAAATGCTCCTAAAAGAGAACAAGTCCTCCAAGCCCTGAGCAAGTCCTCCAAGCTCTGAACAAGCCCTCCAAGCTCTGAACAATTCCCCTAACTCAAAACAAGTCCCCGAGATTCAGAACAAATCCCCCAAAGTCAGAACAATTCCTCCAAGCCCAGAAAAAATTTTTCAATCACAGTGCAAGCTCTCCAGGCACAGAACAAATTCTCCAATCAGAGACCAAATGCTCCTAAAAGAGAACAAGTCCTCCAAGCTCTGAACAAGTCCTCCAAGCTCTGTAAAAGTCCTAAAATATCAGAACAACCACATCAAACTCAGAACAAGTCCTCCAATCTCACAACAAGTCCTCCAATCTCACAACAAGTCCTCCAATCTCACAACAAGTCCTCCAATCTCACAACAAGTCCTCCAATCTCACAACAAGTCCTCCAATCTCACAACAAGTCCTCCAATCTCACAACAAGTCCTCCAATCATCATAGTTCATGTTCACCAAGCACAGAACAAGTCCCCCAATGACATACCAAATGCTCCGATAAGAGAACACGTCCACCAGGCTCTCAGCATGTCCTCCCGGCTCCCCACATGTCCTCCCGGCTCCCCACATGTCCTCCCGGCTCCCCACATGTCCTCCCGGCTCCCCACATGTCCTCCCGGCTCCCAACATGTCCTCCAGGCTCCCAACATGTCCTCCAGGCTCCCAACATGTCCTCCAGGCTCCCAACATGTCCTCCAGGCTCTCAACATGTCCTCCAGTATCTCAACATGTCCTTCAGGCTCTCAACATGTCCTCCAGGCTCTCAACATGTCCTCCAAATATAGTGAAAGTTCTCCAGGCAGAGAACAAATTCTCCAATCACAGACCAAATGCTCCTAAAAGAGAACAAGTCCTCCAAGCCCTGAACAAGTCCTCCAAGCTCTGAACAACTCCTCCAAGCTCTGAACAAGCCCTCCACGCTCTGAACAATTCCCCTAACTCAAAACAAGTCCCCCAGATACAGAACAAGTCCCCCAAACTCAGAACAATTCCTCCAAGCCCAGAAAAAATTTTTCAATCACAGTGCAAGCTCTCCAGGCACAGAACAAATTCTCCAATCAGAGACCAAATGCTCCTAAAAGAGAACAAGTCCTCCAAGCTCTGAACAAGTCCTCCAAGCTCTGTAAAAGTCCTAAAATATCAGAACAACCACATGAAACTCAGAACAAGTCCTCCAATCTCACAACAAGTCCTCCAATCTCAAAACAAGAACTCCAATCTCAAAACAAGAACTCCAATCTCAAAACAAGAACTCCAATCTCAAAACAAGAACTCCAATCTCAAAACAAGTCCTCCAATCTCAAAACAAGTCCTCCAATGTCAAAACAAGAACTCCAATCTCAAAACAAGGCCTCCAATCTCAAAACAAGGCCACCAATCATCATAGTTCATGTTCACCAGACACAGAACTAGTCCCCCAATGACATACCAAATGCTCCGATAAGAGAACATGTCCTCCAGGCTCTCAACATGTCCTCCAGGCTCCCAACATGTCCTCCAGGCTCCCAACATGTCCTCCAGGCTCCCAACATGTCCTCCAGGCTCCCAACATGTCCTCCAGGCTCCCAACATGTCCTCCAGGCTCCCAACATGTCCTCCAGGCTCTCAACATGTCCTCCAGGCTCTCAACATGTCCTCCAAATATAGTGTAAGTTCTCAAGACAGAGATCAAATTCTCCAATCACAGACCAAATGCTCCTAAAAGAGAACAAGTCCTCCAAGCCCTGAAAAAGTCCTCCAAGCTCAGAACAATTCCTCTAAATCAAAACTAGACCCCCAGATTTAGAATAAGTCCCCCAAACTCAGAACAATTCCTCCAAGCCCAGAACAAATTTTTCAATCACAGTGCAAGCTCTCCAGGCACAGAACAAATTCTCCAATCAGAGACCAAATGCTCCTAAAAGAGAACAAGTCCTCCAAGCTATGAACAAGTCCTCCAAGCTCAGAACAAGTCCTAAAATACCAAAACAACCACATCAAACTCAGAACAAGTCCTCCAATGTCAAAACAAGTCCTCCAATGTCACAACAAGTCCTCCAATCTCAAAACAAGTCCTCCAAGCTCAAAACAAGTCCTCCAAGCTCAAAACAAGTCCTCCAAGCTCAAAACAAGTCCTTCAATCTCAAAACATGTCCTCCAATCTCAAAACAAGTCCTCCAATCTCAAAGCAAGTCCTCCAATCATCATAGTTCATGTTCACCAGGCACAGAACAAGTCCCCCAATGACATACCAAATGCTCCGATAAGAGAACATGTCCTCCAGGCTCTCAACATGTCCTCCAGGCTCTCAACATGTCCTCCAGGCTCTCAACATATCCTCCAGGCTCTCAACATGTCCTCCAGGCTCTCAACATGTCCTCCAGGCTCTCAACATGTCCTCCAGGCTCTCAACATGTCCTCCAAATATAGTGAAAGTTCTCCAGGCAGAGAACAAATTCTCCAATCACAGACCAAATGCTCCTAAAAGAGAACAAGTCCTCCAAGCCCTGAACAAGTCCTCCAAGCTCTGAACAAGTCCTCCAAGCTCTGAACAAGTCCTCCAAGCTCTGAACAAGTCCCATAACTCAAAACAAGTCCCCCAGATTCAGAACATGTCCCCCAAACTCAGAACAATTCCTCCAAGCCCAGAAAAAAATTTTCAATCACTGTGCAAGCTCTCCAGGCACAGAACAAATTCTCCAATCACAGACCAAATGCTCCTAAAAGAGAACAAGTCCTCCAAGCTCTGTAAAAGTCCTCCAAGCTCTGTAAAAGTCCTAAAATATCAGAACAACCACATCAAACTCACAACAAGTCCTCCAATCTCAAAACAAGAACTCCAATCTCACAACAAGTCCTCCAATCTCACAACAAGTGCTCCAATCTCACAACAAGTCCTCCAATCTCACAAGTCCTCCAATCTCACAACAAGTCCTCCAATCTCACAACAAGTCCTCCAATCTCAAAACAAGAACTCCTACCTCAAAACAAGTCCTCCAATCTCAAAACAAGTCCTCCAATCATCATAGTTCATGTTCCCCAGGCACAGAACAAGTCCCCCAATGACATACCAAATGCTCCGTTAAGAGAACATGTCCTCCAGGCTCTCAACATGTCCTCCAGGCTCTCAACATGTCCTCCAGGCTCCCAACATGTCCTCCAGGCTCCCAACATGTCCTCCAGGCTCCCAACATGTCCTCCAGGCTCCCAACATGTCCTCCAAATATAGTGCAAGTTCTCCAGGCAGAGAACAAATTCTCCAATCACAGACCAAATGCTCCTAAAAGAGAACAAGTCCTCCAAGCCCTGAACATGTCCTCCAAGCTCTGAACACTTCCCCTAACTCAAAACAAGTCCCCCAGATTCAGAACAAATGCCCCAAACACAGAAAAATTCCTCCAGGCCGAGAAAAAATTTTTCAATCACAGTGCAAGCTCTCCAGGCACAGAACAAATTCTCCAATCACAGACCAAATGCTCCTGGAAGAGAACAAGTCCTCCAAGCTCTGAACAAGTCCTCCAAGCTCTGAACAAGTCCTCCTAGCTCTGAACAAGTCCTCCTAGCTCTAAACAAGTCCTCCTAGCTCTAAACAAGTCCTCCTAGCTCTAAACAAGTCCTCCTAGCTCTAAACAAGTCCTCCTAGCTCTAAACAAGTCCTCCTAGCTCTAAACAAGTCCTCCTAGCCCAAAAAAATTTCTTCAAACACAGTGCAAACTCTCCAGGCACAGAACAAATTCTCCAATCAGAGACCAAATGCTCCTAAAAGAGAACAAGTCCTCCAAGCTCTGAACAAGTCCTCCAATCTCACAACAAGTCCTCCAATCTCAAAACAAGTCCTCCAATCATCATAGTTCATGTTCACCAGGCACAGAACAAGTCCCCCAATGACATACCAAATGCTCCGATAAGAGAACATGTCCTCCAGGCTCTCAACATGTCCTCCAGGCTCTCAACATGTCCTCCAGGCTCTCAACATGTCCTCCAGGCTCTCAACATGTCCTCCAGGCTCCCAACATGTCCTCCAGGCTCTCAACATGTCCTCCAGGCTCTCAACATGTCCTCCAGGCTCTCAACATGTCCTCCAGGCTCTCAACATGTCCTCCAGGCTCTCAACATGTCCTCCAGGCTCTCAACATGTCCTCCAGGCTCTCAACATGTCCTCCATATATAGTGCAAGTTCTCCAGGCAGAGAACAAATTCTCCAATCACAGACCAAATGCTCCTAAAAGAGAACAAGTCCTCCAAGCCCTGAAAAAGTCCTCCAAGCTCAGAACAATTCCTAAAATATCAGAACAACCACATCAAACTCAGAACAAGTCCTCCAATCTCAAAACAAGTCCTTCAATGTCAAAACAAGTCCTCCAATCTCAAAACAAGTCCTCCAATCTCAAAACAAGTCCTCCAATCATCATAGTTCATGTTCACCAGGCACAGAACAAGTCCCCCAATGACATACCAAATGCTCCGATAAGAGAACATGTCCTCCAGGCTCTCAACATGTCCTCCAGGCTCTCAACATATCCTCCAAATATAGTGAAAGTTCTCCAGGCAGAGAACAAATTCTCCAATCACAGACCAAATGCTCCTAAAAGAGAACAAGTCCTCCAAGCCCTGAAAAAGTCCTCCAAGCTCAGAACAATTCCTAAAATATCAGAACAACCACATCAAACTCAGAACAAGTCCTCCAATGTCAAAACAAGTCCTCCAATGTCACAACAAGTCCTCCAATGTCACAACAAGTCCTCCAATGTCACAACAAGTCCTCCAATCTCAAAACAAGTCCTCCAATCTCAAAACAAGTCCTCCAATCTCAAAACAAGTCCTCCAATCTCAAAACAAGTCCTCCAATCTCAAAACAAGTCCTCCAATCATCATAGTTCATGTTCACCAGGCACAGAACAAGTCCCCCAATGACATACCAAATGCTCCGATAAGAGAACATGTCCTCCAGGTTCTCAACATGTCCTCCAGGCTCTCAACATGTCCTCCAGGCTCTCAACATGTCCTCCATATATAGTGAAAGTTCTCCAGGCAGAGAACAAATTCTCCAATCACAGACCAAATGCTCCTAAAAGAGAACAAGTCCTCCAAGCCCTGAAAAAGTCCTCCAAGCTCAGAACAATTCCTAAAATATCAGAACAACCACATCAAACTCAGAACAAGTCCTCCAATGTCAAAACAAGTCCTCCAATGTCACAACAAGTCCTCCAATGTCACAACAAGTCCTCCAATCTCAAAACAAGTCCTCCAATCTCAAAACAAGTCCTCCAATCTCAAAACAAGTCCTCCAATCTCAAAACAAGTCCTCCAATCTCAAAACAAGTCCTCCAATCATCATAGTTCATGTTCACCAGGCACAGAACAAGTCCCCCAATGACATACCAAATGCTCCGATAAGAGAACATGTCCTCCAGGCTCTCAACATGTCCTCCAGGCTCTCAACATGTCCTCCAGGCTCTCAACATGTCCTCCAGGCTCTCAACATGTCCTCCAAATATAGTGCAAGTTCTCCAGGCAGAGAAAAAATTCTCCAATCACAGACCAAATGCTCCTAAAAGAGAACAAGTCCTCCAAGCCCTGAACAAGCCCTCCAAGCTCTGAACAAGTCCTCCAAGCTCTGAACAATTCCCATAACTCAAAACAAGTCCCCCAGATTCAGAACATGTCCCCCAAACTCAGAACAATTCCTCCAAGCCCAGAAAAAATTTTTCAATCACAGTGCAAGCTCTCCAGGCACAGAACAAATTCTCCAATCACAGACCGAATGCTCCTAAAAGAGAACAAGTCCTCCAAGCTCTGAACAAGTCCTCCAAGCTCTGAAGAAGTCCTCCAAGCTCTGAACAAGTCCTCCTAGCTCTAAACAAGTCCTCCAAGCCCAGAAAAATTTCTTCAAACACACTGCAAACTCTCCAGGCACAGAACAAATTCTCCAATCAGAGACCAAATGCTCCTAAAAGAGAACAAGTCCTCCAAGCTATGAACAAGTCCTCCACTCTCAAAACAAGTCCTCCAATCTCAAAACAAGTCCTCCAATCATCATAGTTCATGTTCACCAGGCACAGAACAAGTCCCCCAATGACATACCAAATGCTCCGATAAGAGAACATGTCCTCCAGGCTCTCAACATGTCCTCCAGGCTCTCAACATGTCCTCCAGGCTCTCAACATGTCCTCCAGGCTCTCAACATGTCCTCCAGGCTCTCAACATGTCCTCCAGGCTCTCAACATGTCCTCCAGGCTCTCAACATGTCCTCCAGGCTCTCAACATGTCCTCCAGGCTCTCAACATGTCCTCCAAATATAGTGAAAGTTCTCCAGGCACAAAACAATTTCTCCAATCACAGACCAAATGCTCCTAAAAGAGAACAAGTCCTCCAAGCCCTGAAAAAGTCCTCCAAGCTCAGAACAATTCCTCTAAATCAAAACAAGTCCCCCAGATTTAGAATAAGTCCCCCAAACTCAGAACAATTCCTCCAAGCCCAGAACAAATTTTTCAATCACAGTGCAAGCTCTCCAGGCACAGAACAAATTCTCCAATCAGAGACCAAATGGTCCTAAGAGAGAACAAGTCCTCCAAGCTATGAACAAGTCCTCCAAGCTCAGAACAAGTCCTAAAATACCAAAACAACCACATCAAACTCAGAACAAGTCCTCCAATGTCAAAACAAGTCCTCCAATGCCACAACAAGTCCTCCAATCTCAAAACAAGTCCTTCAATCTCAAAACAAGTCCTCCAATCTCAAAACAAGTCCTCCAATCTCAAAACAAGTCCTCCAATCTCAAAACAAGTCCTCCAATCATCATAGTTCATGTTCACCAGGCACAGAACAAGTCCCCCAATGACATACCAAATGCTCCGATAAGAGAACATGTCCTCCAGGCTCTCAACATGTCCTCCAGGCTCTCAACATGTCCTCCAGGCTCTCAACATGTCCTCCAGGCTCCCAACATGTCCTCCAGCCTCTCAACATGTCCTCCAGCCTCTCAACATGTCCTCCAGCCTCTCAACATGTCCTCCAGCCTCTCAACATGTCCTCCAGCCTCTCAACATGTCCTCCAGCCTCTCAACATGTCCTCCAGCCTCTCAACATGTCCTCCAGCCTCTCAACATGTCCTCCAAATACAGTGAAATTTCTCCAGGCAGAGAACAAATTCTCCAATCACAGACCAAATGCTCCTAAAAGAGAACAAGTCCTCCAAGCCCTGAGCAAGTCCTCCAAGCTCTGAACAAGCCCTCCACACTCTGAACAATTCCCCTAACTCAAAACAAGTCCCCGAGATTCAGAACAAATCCCCCAAAGTCAGAACAATTCCTCCAAGCCCAGAAAAAATTTTTCAATCACAGTGCAAGCTCTCCAGGCACAGAACAAATTCTCCAATCAGAGACCAAATGCTCCTAAAAGAGAACAAGTCCTCCAAGCTCTGAACAAGTCCTCCAAGCTCTGTAAAAGTCCTAAAATATCAGAACAACCACATGAAACTCAGAACAAGTCCTCCAATCTCACAACAAGTCCTCCAATCTCACAACAAGTCCTCCAATCTCACAACAAGTCCTCCAATCTCACAACAAGTCCTCCAATCTCACAACAAGAACTCCAATCTCAAAACAAGTCCTCCAATCATCATATTTCATGTTCACCAGGCACAGAACAAGTCCCCCAATGACATACCAAATGCTCCGATAAGAGAACACGTCCACCAGGCTCTCAGCATGTCCTCCCGGCTCCCCACATGTCCTCCCGGCTCCCCACATGTCCTCCCGGCTCCCCACATGTCCTCCCGGCTCCCCACATGTCCTCCCGGCTCCCCACATGTCCTCCCGGCTCCCCACATGTCCTTCCGGCTCCCAACATGTCCTCCAGGCTCCCAACATGTCCTCCAGGCTCCCAACATGTCCTCGAAATTTAGTGCAAGTTCTCCAGGCAGAGAACAAATTCTCCAATCACAGACCAAATGCTCCTAAAAGAGAACAAGTCCTCCAAGCCCTGAACAAGTCCTCCAAGCTCTGAACAAGTCCTCCAAGCTCTGAACAAGCCCTCCACGCTCTGAACAAGCCCTCCACGCTCTGAACAATTCCCATAACTCAAAACAAGTCCCCCAGATTCAGAACAAGTCCCCCAAACTCAGAACAATTCCTCCAAGCCCAGAAAAAATTTTTCAATCACAGTGCAAGCTCTCCAGGCACAGAACAAATTCTCCAATCACAGACCAAATGCTCCTAAAAGAGAACAAGTCCTCCAAGCTCTGAACAAGTCCTCCAAGCTCTGTAAAAGTCCTAAAATATCAGAACAACCACATCAAACTCAGAACAAGTCCTCCAATCTCACAACAAGTACTCCAATCTCAAAACAAGAACTCCAATCTCAAAACAAGTTCTCCAATCTCACAACAAGTCCTCCAATCTCAAAAGAAGTCCTCCAATCTCAAAAGAAGTCCTCCAATCTCAAAACAAGGCCTCCAATCTCAAAACAAGGCCTCCAATCATCATAGTTCATGTTCACCAGACACAGAACTAGTCCCCCAATGACATACCAAATGCTCCGATAAGAGAACATGTCCTCCAGGCTCCCAACATGTCCTCCAGGCTCCCAACATGTCCTCCAGGCTCCCAACATGTCCTCCAGGCTCCCAACATGTCCTCCAGGCTCCCAACATGTCCTCCAGGCTCTCAACATGTCCTCCAAATATAGTGTAAGTTCTCAAGACAGAGATCAAATTCTCCAATCACAGACCAAATGCTCCTAAAAGAGAACAAGTCCTCCAAGCCCTGAAAAAGTCCTCCAAGCTCAGAACAATTCCTCTAAATCAAAACTAGTCCCCCAGATTTAGAATAAGTCCCCCAAACTCAGAACTATTCCTCCAAGCCCAGAACAAATTTTTCAATCACAGTGCAAGCTCTCCAGGCACAGAACAAATTCTCCAATCACAGACCAAATGCTCCTAAAAGAGAACAAGTCCTCCAAGCTCTGAACAAGACCTCCAAGCTCTGAACAAGTCCTCCAAGCTCTAAACAAGACCTCCTAGCCCAGAAAAATTTCTTCAAACACAGCGCAATCTCTCCAGGCACAGAAAAATTTCTCCAAACACAGACCAAAAGCTCCTAAAAGAGAACAAGTCCTCCAAGCTCTTAACAAGTCCTCCAACGTCAGAACAAGTCCTAAAATACCAAAACAACCACATCAAACTAAGAAAAAGTCCTCCAATCTCACAACAAGTCCTCCAATCTCACAACAAGTCCTAAAATCTCAAAACAAGAACTCCTATCTCAAAACAAGTCCTCCAATCTCAAAACAAGTCCTCCAATCATCATAGTTCATGTTCACCAGGCACAGAACAAGTCCCCCAATGACATACCAAATGCTCCGATAAGAGAACGTGTCCGCCAGGCTCTCAACATGTCCTCCAGGCCCTCAACATGTCCGCCAGGCTCCCAACATGTCCGCCAGGCTCCCAACATGTCCGCCAGGCTCCCAACATGTCCTCCATATATAGTGAAAGTTCTCCAGGCAGAGAACAAATTCTCCAATCACAGACCAAATGCTCCTAAAAGAGAACAAGTCCTCCAAGCCCTGAACAAGTCCTCCAAGCTCTGACCAATTCCCCTAACTCAAAACAAGTCCCCCAGATTCAGAACAAGTCCCCCAAACTCAGAACAATTCCTCCAAGCCCAGAAAAAATTTTTCAATCACAGTGCAAGCTCTCCAGGCACAGAAAAATTTCTCCAATCACAGACCAAATGCTCCTAAAAGAGAACAAGTCCTCCAAGCTCTGAACAAGTCCTCTAAGCTCTGAAAAAGTCCTCTAAGCTCTGAACAAGTCCTCTAAGCTCTAAACAAGTCCTCCTAGCTCTAAACAAGTCCTCCTAGCTCTAAACAAGTCCTCCTAGCTCTAAACAAGTCCTCCTAGCTCTAAACAAGTCCTCCTAGCTCTAAACAAGTCCTCCTAGCTCTAAACAAGTCCTCCTAGCTCTAAACAAGTCCTCCTAGCTCTAAACAAGTCCTCCTAGCTCTAAACAAGTCCTCCTAGCTCTAAACAAGTCCTCCTAGCCCAAAAAAATTTCTTCAAACACAGTGCAAACTCTCCAGGCACAGAACAAATTCTCCAATCAGAGACCAAATGCTCCTAAAAGAGAACAAGTCCTCCAAGCTCTGAACAAGTCCTCCAATCTCACAACAAGTCCTCCAATCTCAAAACAAGTCCTCCAATCATCATAGTTCATGTTCACCAGGCACAGAACAAGTCCCCCAATGACATACCAAATGCTCCGATAAGAGAACATGTCCTCCAGGCTCTCAACATGTCCTCCAGGCTCTCAACATGTCCTCCAGGCTCTCAACATGTCCTCCAGGCTCCCAACATGTCCTCCAGGCTCTCAACATGTCCTCCAGGCTCTCAACATATCCTCCACATATAGTGAAAGTTCTCCAGGCAGAGAACAAATTCTCCAATCACAGACCAAATGCTCCTAAAAGAGAACAAGTCCTCCAAGCCCTGAAAAAGTCCTCCAAGCTCAGAACACTTCCTAAAATATCAGAACAACCACATCAAACTCAGAACAAGTCCTCCAATCTCTAAACAAGTCCTCCAATCTCAAAACAAGTCCTCCAATCTCAAAACAAGTCCTCCAATCTCAAAACAAGTCCTCCAATCATCATAGTTCATGTTCACCACGCACAGAGCAAGTCCCTCAATGACATACCAAATGCTCCGATAAGAGAACATGTCCTCCAGGCTCTCAAATGTCCTCCAGGCTCTCAACATGTCCTCCAGGCTCTCAACATGTCCTCCAGGCTCTCAACATGTCCTCCAGGCTCTCAACATGTCCTCCAAATATAGTGAAATTTCTCCAGGCAGAGAACAAATTCTCCAATCACAGACCAAATGCTCCTAAAAGAGAACAAGTCCTCCAAGCCCTGAACAAATCCTCCAAGCTCTGAACAATTCCCCTAACTCAAAACAAGTCCCCCAGATTCAGAAAAAGTCCCCCAAACTCAGAACAATTCCTCCAAGCCCAGAAAAAATTTTTCAATCACAGTGCAAGCTCTCCAGGTACAGAATGAATTCTCCAATCACAGACCAAATGCTCCTAAAAGAGAACAAGTCCTCCAAGCTCTGAACAAGTCCTCCAAGCTCTGGACAAGTCCTAAATTATCAGAACAACCACATCAAACTCAGAACAAGTCCTCCAATCTCACAACAAGCCCTCCAATCTCACAACAAGCCCTCCAATCTCACAACAAGCCCTCCAATCTCACAACAAGCCCTCCAATCTCACAACAAGTCCTCCAATCTCACAACAAGTCCTCCAATCTCACAACAAGTCCTAAAATCTCAAAACAAGAACTCCTATCTCAAAACAAGTCCTCCAATCTCAAAACAAGTCCTCCAATCTCAAAACAAGTCCTCCAATCTCAAAACAAGTCCTCCAATCTCAAAACAAGTCCTCCAATCTCAAAACAAGTCCTCCAATCATCATAGTTCATGTTCACCAGGCACAGAACAAGTCCCCCAATGACATACCAAATGCTCCGATAAGAGAACATGTCCTCCAGGCTCTCAACATGTCCTCCAGGCCCTCAACATGTCCTCCAGGCTCCCAACATGTCCTCCAGGCTCCCAACATGTCCTCCAGGCTCCCAACATGTCCTCCAAATATAGTGCAAGTTCTCCAGGCATAGAACAAATTCTCCAATCACAGACCAAATGCTCCTAAAAGAGAACAAGTCCTCCAAGCCCTGAACAAGTCGTCCAAGCTCTGAACAATTCCCCTAACTCAAAAGAAGTCCCCCAGATTCAGAACAAATGCCCCAAACTCAGAACAATACTTCCAGGCCGAGAAAAAATTTTTCAATCACAGTGCAAGCTCTCCAGACACAGAACAAATTCTCCAAACACAGACCAAATGCTCCTAAAAGAGAACAAGTCCTCCAAGCTCTGAACAAGTCCTCTAAGCTCTGAAGAAGTCCTCCAAGCTCTGAACAAGTCCTCCTAGCTCTAAACAAGTCCTCCTAACTCTAAACAAGTCCTCCTAACTCTAAACAAGTCCTCCAAGCCCAAAAAAATTTCTTCAAACACAGTGCAAACTCTCCAGGCACAGAACAAATTCTCCAATCAGAGACCAAATGCTCCTAAAAGAGAACAAGTTCTCCAAGCTCTGAACAAGTCCTCCAATCTCACAACAAGTCCTCCAATCTCAAAACAAGTCCTCCAATCATCATAGTTCATGTTCACCAGGCACAGAACAAGTCCCCCAATGACATACCAAATGCTCCGATAAGAGAACATGTCCTCCAGGTTCTCAACATGTCCTCCAGGTTCTCAACATGTCCTCCAGGCTCTCAACATGTCCTCCAGGCTCTCAACATGTCCTCCAGGCTCTCAACATGTCCTCCAGGCTCTCAACATGTCCTCCAGGCTCTCAACATGTCCTCCATATATAGTGCAAGTTCTCCAGGCAGAGAACAAATTCTCCAATCACAGACCAAATGCTCCTAAAAGAGAACAAGTCCTCCAAGCCCTGAAAAAGTCCTCCAAGCTCAGAACAAGTCCTAAAATATCAGAACAACCACATCAAACTCAGAACAAGTCCTCCAATGTCAAAACAAGTCCTCCAATGTCACAACAAGTCCTCCAATGTCACAACAAGTCCTCCAATCTCAAAACAAGTCCTCCAATCTCAAAACAAGTCCTCCAATCTCAAAACAAGTCCTCCAATCTCAAAACAAGTCCTCCAATCTCAAAACAAGTCCTCCAATCATCATATTTCATGTTCACCAGGCACAGAACAAGTCCCCCAATGACATACCAAATGCTCCGATAAGAGAACACGTCCACCAGGCTCTCAGCATGTCCTCCCGGCTCCCCACATGTCCTCCCGGCTCCCCACATGTCCTCCCGGCTCCCCACATGTCCTCCCGGCTCCCCACATGTCCTCCCGGCTCCCCACATGTCCTCCAGGCTCCCAACATGTCCTCCAGGCTCCCAACATGTCCTCCAGGCTCCCAACATGTCCTCGAAATTTAGTGCAAGTTCTCCAGGCAGAGAACAAATTCTCCAATCACAGACCAAATGCTCCTAAAAGAGAACAAGTCCTCCAAGCCCTGAACAAGTCCTCCAAGCTCTGAACAAGTCCTCCAAGCTCTGAACAAGCCCTCCACGCTCTGAACAAGCCCTCCACGCTCTGAACAAGCCCTCCACGCTCTGAACAATTCCCATAACTCAAAACAAGTCCCCCAGATTCAGAACAAGTCCCCCAAACTCAGAACAATTCCTCCAAGCCCAGAAAAAATTTTTCAATCACAGTGCAAGCTCTCCAGGCACAGAACAAATTCTCCAATCACAGACCAAATGCTCCTAAAAGAGAACAAGTCCTCCAAGCTCTGAACAAGTCCTCCAAGCTCTGTAAAAGTCCTAAAATATCAGAACAACCACATCAAACTCAGAACAAGTCCTCCAATCTCACAACAAGTACTCCAATCTCAAAACAAGAACTCCAATCTCAAAACAAGTTCTCCAATCTCACAACAAGTCCTCCAATCTCAAAAGAAGTCCTCCAATCTCAAAAGAAGTCCTCCAATCTCAAAACAAGGCCTCCAATCTCAAAACAAGTCCTCCAATCATCATAGTTCATGTTCACCAGACACAGAACTAGTCCCCCAATGACATACCAAATGCTCCGATAAGAGAACATGTCCTCCAGGCTCCCAACATGTCCTCCAGGCTCCCAACATGTCCTCCAGGCTCCCAACATGTCCTCCAGGCTCCCAACATGTCCTCCAGGCTCCCAACATGTCCTCCAGGCTCCCAACATGTCCTCCAAATATAGTGTAAGTTCTCAAGACAGAGATCAAATTCTCCAATCACAGACCAAATGCTCCTAAAAGAGAACAAGTCCTCCAAGCCCTGAAAAAGTCCTCCAAGCTCAGAACAATTCCTCTAAATCAAAACTAGTCCCCCAGATTTAGAATAAGTCCCCCAAACTCAGAACTATTCCTCCAAGCCCAGAACAAATTTTTCAATCACAGTGCAAGCTCTCCAGGCACAGAACAAATTCTCCAATCACAGACCAAATGCTCCTAAAAGAGAACAAGTCCTCCAAGCTCTGAACAAGACCTCCAAGCTCTGAACAAGTCCTCCAAGCTCTAAACAAGACCTCCTAGCCCAGAAAAATTTCTTCAAACACAGCGCAATCTCTCCAGGCACAGAAAAATTTCTCCAAACACAGACCAAAAGCTCCTAAAAGAGAACAAGTCCTCCAAGCTCTTAACAAGTCCTCCAACGTCAGAACAAGTCCTAAAATACCAAAACAACCACATCAAACTAAGAAAAAGTCCTCCAATCTCACAACAAGTCCTCCAATCTCACAACAAGTCCTAAAATCTCAAAACAAGAACTCCTATCTCAAAACAAGTCCTCCAATCTCAAAACAAGTCCTCCAATCATCATAGTTCATGTTCACCAGGCACAGAACAAGTCCCCCAATGACATACCAAATGCTCCGATAAGAGAACGTGTCCGCCAGGCTCTCAACATGTCCTCCAGGCCCTCAACATGTCCGCCAGGCTCCCAACATGTCCGCCAGGCTCCCAACATGTCCGCCAGGCTCCCAACATGTCCTCCATATATAGTGAAAGTTCTCCAGGCAGAGAACAAATTCTCCAATCACAGACCAAATGCTCCTAAAACAGAACAAGTCCTCCAAGCCCTGAACAAGTCCTCCAAGCTCTGACCAATTCCCCTAACTCAAAACAAGTCCCCCAGATTCAGAACAAGTCCCCCAAACTCAGAACAATTCCTCCAAGCCCAGAAAAAATTTTTCAATCACAGTGCAAGCTCTCCAGGCACAGAAAAATTTCTCCAATCACAGACCAAATGCTCCTAAAAGAGAACAAGTCCTCCAAGCTCTGAACAAGTCCTCTAAGCTCTGAAAAAGTCCTCTAAGCTCTGAACAAGTCCTCTAAGCTCTGAACAAGTCCTCTAAGCTCTGAACAAGTCCTCTAAGCTCTGAACAAGTCCTCCTAGCTCTAAACAAGTCCTCCTAGCTCTAAACAAGTCCTCCTAGCTCTAAACAAGTCCTCCTAGCTCTAAACAAGTCCTCCTAGCTCTAAACAAGTCCTCCTAGCTCTAAACAAGTCCTCCTAGCTCTAAACAAGTCCTCCTAGCTCTAAACAAGTCCTCCTAGCTCTAAACAAGTCCTCCTAGCTCTAAACAAGTCCTCCTAGCCCAAAAAAATTTCTTCAAACACAGTGCAAACTCTCCAGGCACAGAACAAATTCTCCAATCAGAGACCAAATGCTCCTAAAAGAGAACAAGTCCTCCAAGCTCTGAACAAGTCCTCCAATCTCACAACAAGTCCTCCAATCTCAAAACAAGTCCTCCAATCATCATAGTTCATGTTCACCAGGCACAGAACAAGTCCCCCAATGACATACCAAATGCTCCGATAAGAGAACATGTCCTCCAGGCTCTCAACATGTCCTCCAGGCTCTCAACATGTCCTCCAGGCTCTCAACATGTCCTCCAGGCTCTCAACATGTCCTCCAGGCTCTCAACATGTCCTCCAGGCTCTCAACATGTCCTCCACATATAGTGAAAGTTCTCCAGGCAGAGAACAAATTCTCCAATCACAGACCAAATGCTCCTAAAAGAGAACAAGTCCTCCAAGCCCTGAAAAAGTCCTCCAAGCTCAGAACACTTCCTAAAATATCAGAACAACCACATCAAACTCAGAACAAGTCCTCCAATCTCTAAACAAGTCCTCCAATCTCAAAACAAGTCCTCCAATCTCAAAACAAGTCCTCCAATCTCAAAACAAGTCCTCCAATCATCATAGTTCATGTTCACCACGCACAGAGCAAGTCCCTCAATGACATACCAAATGCTCCGATAAGAGAACATGTCCTCCAGGCTCTCAAATGTCCTCCAGGCTCTCAACATGTCCTCCAGGCTCTCAACATGTCCTCCAGGCTCTCAACATGTCCTCCAGGCTCTCAACATGTCCTCCATATATAGTGCAAGTTCTCCAGGCAGAGAACAAATTCTCCAATCACAGACCAAATGCTCCTAAAAGAGAACAAGTCCTCCAAGCCCTGAAAAAGTCCTCCAAGCTCAGAACAATTCCTAAAATATCAGAACAACCACATCAAACTCAGAACAAGTCCTCCAATGTCAAAACAAGTCCTCCAATGTCACAACAAGTACTCCAATGTCACAACAAGTCCTCCAATGTCACAACAAGTCCTCCAATCTCAAAACAAGTCCTCCAATCTCAAAACAAGTCCTCCAATCTCAAAACAAGTCCTCCAATCTCAAAACAAGTCCTCCAATCTCACAACAAGAACTCCAATCTCAAAACAAGTCCTCCAATCATCATATTTCATGTTCACCAGGCACAGAACAAGTCCCCCAATGACATACCAAATGCTCCGATAAGAGAACACGTCCACCAGGCTCTCAGCATGTCCTCCCGGCTCCCCACATGTCCTCCCGGCTCCCCACATGTCCTCCCGGCTCCCCACATGTCCTCCCGGCTCCCCACATGTCCTCCCGGCTCCCCACATGTCCTCCCGGCTCCCCACATGTCCTCCAGGCTCCCAACATGTCCTCCAGGCTCCCAACATGTCCTCGAAATTTAGTGCAAGTTCTCCAGGCAGAGAACAAATTCTCCAATCACAGACCAAATGCTCCTAAAAGAGAACAAGTCCTCCAAGCCCTGAACAAGTCCTCCAAGCTCTGAACAAGTCCTCCAAGCTCTGAACAAGCCCTCCACGCTCTGAACAAGCCCTCCACGCTCTGAACAAGCCCTCCACGCTCTGAACAATTCCCATAACTCAAAACAAGTCCCCCAGATTCAGAACAAGTCCCCCAAACTCAGAACAATTCCTCCAAGCCCAGAAAAAATTTTTCAATCACAGTGCAAGCTCTCCAGGCACAGAACAAATTCTCCAATCACAGACCAAATGCTCCTAAAAGAGAACAAGTCCTCCAAGCTCTGAACAAGTCCTCCAAGCTCTGTAAAAGTCCTAAAATATCAGAACAACCACATCAAACTCAGAACAAGTCCTCCAATCTCACAACAAGTACTCCAATCTCAAAACAAGAACTCCAATCTCAAAACAAGTTCTCCAATCTCACAACAAGTCCTCCAATCTCAAAAGAAGTCCTCCAATCTCAAAAGAAGTCCTCCAATCTCAAAACAAGGCCTCCAATCTCAAAACAAGTCCTCCAATCATCATAGTTCATGTTCACCAGACACAGAACTAGTCCCCCAATGACATACCAAATGCTCCGATAAGAGAACATGTCCTCCAGGCTCCCAACATGTCCTCCAGGCTCCCAACATGTCCTCCAGGCTCCCAACATGTCCTCCAGGCTCCCAACATGTCCTCCAGGCTCCCAACATGTCCTCCAGGCTCCCAACATGTCCTCCAGGCTCCCAACATGTCCTCCAGGCTCTCAACATGTCCTCCAAATATAGTGTAAGTTCTCAAGACAGAGATCAAATTCTCCAATCACAGACCAAATGCTCCTAAAAGAGAACAAGTCCTCCAAGCCCTGAAAAAGTCCTCCAAGCTCAGAACAATTCCTCTAAATCAAAACTAGTCCCCCAGATTTAGAATAAGTCCCCCAAACTCAGAACTATTCCTCCAAGCCCAGAACAAATTTTTCAATCACAGTGCAAGCTCTCCAGGCACAGAACAAATTCTCCAATCACAGACCAAATGCTCCTAAAAGAGAACAAGTCCTCCAAGCTCTGAACAAGACCTCCAAGCTCTGAACAAGTCCTCCAAGCTCTAAACAAGACCTCCTAGCCCAGAAAAATTTCTTCAAACACAGCGCAATCTCTCCAGGCACAGAAAAATTTCTCCAAACACAGACCAAAAGCTCCTAAAAGAGAACAAGTCCTCCAAGCTCTTAACAAGTCCTCCAACGTCAGAACAAGTCCTAAAATACCAAAACAACCACATCAAACTAAGAAAAAGTCCTCCAATCTCACAACAAGTCCTCCAATCTCACAACAAGTCCTAAAATCTCAAAACAAGAACTCCTATCTCAAAACAAGTCCTCCAATCTCAAAACAAGTCCTCCAATCATCATAGTTCATGTTCACCAGGCACAGAACAAGTCCCCCAATGACATACCAAATGCTCCGATAAGAGAACGTGTCCTCCAGGCTCTCAACATGTCCTCCAGGCTCTCAACATGTCCTCCAGGCTCTCAACATGTCCTCCAGGCTCCCAACATGTCCTCCAGGCTCTCAACATGTCCTCCAGGCTCTCAACATGTCCTCCAGGCTCTCAACATGTCCTCCACATATAGTGAAAGTTCTCCAGGCAGAGAACAAATTCTCCAATCACAGACCAAATGCTCCTAAAAGAGAACAAGTCCTCCAAGCCCTGAAAAAGTCCTCCAAGCTCAGAACACTTCCTAAAATATCAGAACAACCACATCAAACTCAGAACAAGTCCTCCAATCTCTAAACAAGTCCTCCAATCTCAAAACAAGTCCTCCAATCTCAAAACAAGTCCTCCAATCTCAAAACAAGTCCTCCAATCATCATAGTTCATGTTCACCACGCACAGAGCAAGTCCCTCAATGACATACCAAATGCTCCGATAAGAGAACATGTCCTCCAGGCTCTCAAATGTCCTCCAGGCTCTCAACATGTCCTCCAGGCTCTCAACATGTCCTCCAGGCTCTCAACATGTCCTCCAGGCTCTCAACATGTCCTCCATATATAGTGCAAGTTCTCCAGGCAGAGAACAAATTCTCCAATCACAGACCAAATGCTCCTAAAAGAGAACAAGTCCTCCAAGCCCTGAAAAAGTCCTCCAAGCTCAGAACAATTCCTAAAATATCAGAACAACCACATCAAACTCAGAACAAGTCCTCCAATGTCAAAACAAGTCCTCCAATGTCACAACAAGTCCTCCAATGTCACAACAAGTCCTCCAATGTCACAACAAGTCCTCCAATCTCAAAACAAGTCCTCCAATCTCAAAACAAGTCCTCCAATCTCAAAACAAGTCCTCCAATCTCACAACAAGAACTCCAATCTCAAAACAAGTCCTCCAATCATCATATTTCATGTTCACCAGGCACAGAACAAGTCCCCCAATGACATACCAAATGCTCCGATAAGAGAACACGTCCACCAGGCTCTCAGCATGTCCTCCCGGCTCCCCACATGTCCTCCCGGCTCCCCACATGTCCTCCCGGCTCCCCACATGTCCTCCCGGCTCCCCACATGTCCTCCCGGCTCCCCACATGTCCTCCCGGCTCCCCACATGTCCTCCAGGCTCCCAACATGTCCTCCAGGCTCCCAACATGTCCTCGAAATTTAGTGCAAGTTCTCCAGGCAGAGAACAAATTCTCCAATCACAGACCAAATGCTCCTAAAAGAGAACAAGTCCTCCAAGCCCTGAACAAGTCCTCCAAGCTCTGAACAAGCCCTCCACGCTCTGAACAAGCCCTCCACGCTCTGAACAAGCCCTCCACGCTCTGAACAAGCCCTCCACGCTCTGAACAATTCCCATAACTCAAAACAAGTCCCCCAGATTCAGAACAAGTCCCCCAAACTCAGAACAATTCCTCCAAGCCCAGAAAAAATTTTTCAATCACAGTGCAAGCTCTCCAGGCACAGAACAAATTCTCCAATCACAGACCAAATGCTCCTAAAAGAGAACAAGTCCTCCAAGCTCTGAACAAGTCCTCCAAGCTCTGTAAAAGTCCTAAAATATCAGAACAACCACATCAAACTCAGAACAAGTCCTCCAATCTCACAACAAGTCCTCCAATCTCAAAAGAAGTCCTCCAATCTCAAAAGAAGTCCTCCAATCTCAAAACAAGGCCTCCAATCTCAAAACAAGGCCTCCAATCTCAAAACAAGTCCTCCAATCATCATAGTTCATGTTCACCAGACACAGAACTAGTCCCCCAATGACATACCAAATGCTCCGATAAGAGAACATGTCCTCCAGGCTCCCAACATGTCCTCCAGGCTCCCAACATGTCCTCCAGGCTCCCAACATGTCCTCCAGGCTCCCAACATGTCCTCCAGGCTCCCAACATGTCCTCCAGGCTCTCAACATGTCCTCCAAATATAGTGTAAGTTCTCAAGACAGAGATCAAATTCTCCAATCACAGACCAAATGCTCCTAAAAGAGAACAAGTCCTCCAAGCCCTGAAAAAGTCCTCCAAGCTCAGAACAATTCCTCTAAATCAAAACTAGTCCCCCAGATTTAGAATAAGTCCCCCAAACTCAGAACTATTCCTCCAAGCCCAGAACAAATTTTTCAATCACAGTGCAAGCTCTCCAGGCACAGAACAAATTCTCCAATCACAGACCAAATGCTCCTAAAAGAGAACAAGTCCTCCAAGCTCTGAACAAGACCTCCAAGCTCTGAACAAGTCCTCCAAGCTCTAAACAAGACCTCCTAGCCCAGAAAAATTTCTTCAAACACAGCGCAATCTCTCCAGGCACAGAAAAATTTCTCCAAACACAGACCAAAAGCTCCTAAAAGAGAACAAGTCCTCCAAGCTCTTAACAAGTCCTCCAACGTCAGAACAAGTCCTAAAATACCAAAACAACCACATCAAACTAAGAAAAAGTCCTCCAATCTCACAACAAGTCCTCCAATCTCACAACAAGTCCTAAAATCTCAAAACAAGAACTCCTATCTCAAAACAAGTCCTCCAATCTCAAAACAAGTCCTCCAATCATCATAGTTCATGTTCACCAGGCACAGAACAAGTCCCCCAATGACATACCAAATGCTCCGATAAGAGAACGTGTCCGCCAGGCTCTCAACATGTCCTCCAGGCCCTCAACATGTCCGCCAGGCTCCCAACATGTCCGCCAGGCTCCCAACATGTCCGCCAGGCTCCCAACATGTCCTCCATATATAGTGAAAGTTCTCCAGGCAGAGAACAAATTCTCCAATCACAGACCAAATGCTCCTAAAACAGAACAAGTCCTCCAAGCCCTGAACAAGTCCTCCAAGCTCTGACCAATTCCCCTAACTCAAAACAAGTCCCCCAGATTCAGAACAAGTCCCCCAAACTCAGAACAATTCCTCCAAGCCCAGAAAAAATTTTTCAATCACAGTGCAAGCTCTCCAGGCACAGAAAAATTTCTCCAATCACAGACCAAATGCTCCTAAAAGAGAACAAGTCCTCCAAGCTCTGAACAAGTCCTCTAAGCTCTGAAAAAGTCCTCTAAGCTCTGAACAAGTCCTCTAAGCTCTGAACAAGTCCTCTAAGCTCTGAACAAGTCCTCCTAGCTCTAAACAAGTCCTCCTAGCTCTAAACAAGTCCTCCTAGCTCTAAACAAGTCCTCCTAGCTCTAAACAAGTCCTCCTAGCTCTAAACAAGTCCTCCTAGCTCTAAACAAGTCCTCCTAGCTCTAAACAAGTCCTCCTAGCTCTAAACAAGTCCTCCTAGCCCAAAAAAATTTCTTCAAACACAGTGCAAACTCTCCAGGCACAGAACAAATTCTCCAATCAGAGACCAAATGCTCCTAAAAGAGAACAAGTCCTCCAAGCTCTGAACAAGTCCTCCAATCTCACAACAAGTCCTCCAATCTCAAAACAAGTCCTCCAATCATCATAGTTCATGTTCACCAGGCACAGAACAAGTCCCCCAATGACATACCAAATGCTCCGATAAGAGAACATGTCCTCCAGGCTCTCAACATGTCCTCCAGGCTCTCAACATGTCCTCCAGGCTCTCAACATGTCCTCCAGGCTCCCAACATGTCCTCCAGGCTCCCAACATGTCCTCCAGGCTCTCAACATGTCCTCCAGGCTCTCAACATGTCCTCCAGGCTCTCAACATATCCTCCACATATAGTGAAAGTTCTCCAGGCAGAGAACAAATTCTCCAATCACAGACCAAATGCTCCTAAAAGAGAACAAGTCCTCCAAGCCCTGAAAAAGTCCTCCAAGCTCAGAACACTTCCTAAAATATCAGAACAACCACATCAAACTCAGAACAAGTCCTCCAATCTCTAAACAAGTCCTCCAATCTCAAAACAAGTCCTCCAATCTCAAAACAAGTCCTCCAATCATCATAGTTCATGTTCACCACGCACAGAGCAAGTCCCTCAATGACATACCAAATGCTCCGATAAGAGAACATGTCCTCCAGGCTCTCAAATGTCCTCCAGGCTCTCAACATGTCCTCCAGGCTCTCAACATGTCCTCCAGGCTCTCAACATGTCCTCCAGGCTCTCAACATGTCCTCCAAATATAGTGAAATTTCTCCAGGCAGAGAACAAATTCTCCAATCACAGACCAAATGCTCCTAAAAGAGAACAAGTCCTCCAAGCCCTGAACAAATCCTCCAAGCTCTGAACAATTCCCCTAACTCAAAACAAGTCCCCCAGATTCAGAAAAAGTCCCCCAAACTCAGAACAATTCCTCCAAGCCCAGAAAAAATTTTTCAATCACAGTGCAAGCTCTCCAGGTACAGAATGAATTCTCCAATCACAGACCAAATGCTCCTAAAAGAGAACAAGTCCTCCAAGCTCTGAACAAGTCCTCCAAGCTCTGGACAAGTCCTAAATTATCAGAACAACCACATCAAACTCAGAACAAGTCCTCCAATCTCACAACAAGCCCTCCAATCTCACAACAAGCCCTCCAATCTCACAACAAGCCCTCCAATCTCACAACAAGCCCTCCAATCTCACAACAAGCCCTCCAATCTCACAAGTCCTCCAATCTCACAACAAGTCCTCCAATCTCACAACAAGTCCTCCAATCTCAAAAGAAGTCCTAAAATCTCAAAACAAGAACTCCTATCTCAAAACAAGTCCTCCAATCTCAAAACAAGTCCTCCAATCTCAAAACAAGTCCTCCAATCTCAAAACAAGTCCTCCAATCTCAAAACAAGTCCTCCAATCTCAAAACAAGTCCTCCAATCTCAAAACAAGTCCTCCAATCATCATAGTTCATGTTCACCAGGCACAGAACAAGTCCCCCAATGACATACCAAATGCTCCGATAAGAGAACATGTCCTCCAGGCTCTCAACATGTCCTCCAGGCCCTCAACATGTCCTCCAGGCTCCCAACATGTCCTCCAGGCTCCCAACATGTCCTCCAGGCTCTCAACATGTCCTCCAAATATAGTGCAAGTTCTCCAGGCATAGAACAAATTCTCCAATCACAGACCAAATGCTCCTAAAAGAGAACAAGTCCTCCAAGCCCTGAACAAGTCGTCCAAGCTCTGAACAATTCCCCTAACTCAAAACAAGTCCCCCAGATTCAGAACAAATGCCCCAAACTCAGAACAATACTTCCAGGCCGAGAAAAAATTTTTCAATCACAGTGCAAGCTCTCCAGACACAGAACAAATTCTCCAAACACAGACCAAATGCTCCTAAAAGAGAACAAGTCCTCCAAGCTCTGAACAAGTCCTCTAAGCTCTGAAGAAGTCCTCCAAGCTCTGAACAAGTCCTCCTAGCTCTAAACAAGTCCTCCTAACTCTAAACAAGTCCTCCAAGCCCAAAAAAATTTCTTCAAACACAGTGCAAACTCTCCAGGCACAGAACAAATTCTCCAATCAGAGACCAAATGCTCCTAAAAGAGAACAAGTTCTCCAAGCTCTGAACAAGTCCTCCAATCTCACAACAAGTCCTCCAATCTCAAAACAAGTCCTCCAATCATCATAGTTCATGTTCACCAGGCACAGAACAAGTCCCCCAATGACATACCAAATGCTCCGATAAGAGAACATGTCCTCCAGGTTCTCAACATGTCCTCCAGGCTCTCAACATGTCCTCCAGGCTCTCAACATGTCCTCCAGGCTCTCAACATGTCCTCCAGGCTCTCAACATGTCCTCCAGGCTCTCAACATGTCCTCCATATATAGTGCAAGTTCTCCAGGCAGAGAACAAATTCTCCAATCACAGACCAAATGCTCCTAAAAGAGAACAAGTCCTCCAAGCCCTGAAAAAGTCCTCCAAGCTCAGAACAATTCCTAAAATATCAGAACAACCACATCAAACTCAGAACAAGTCCTCCAATGTCAAAACAAGTCCTCCAATGTCACAACAAGTCCTCCAATGTCACAACAAGTCCTCCAATCTCAAAACAAGTCCTCCAATCTCAAAACAAGTCCTCCAATCTCAAAACAAGTCCTCCAATCTCAAAACAAGTCCTCCAATCTCAAAACAAGTCCTCCAATCTCAAAACAAGTCCTCCAATCTCAAAACAAGTCCTCCAATCTCAAAACAAGTCCTCCAATCTCAAAACAAGTCCTCCAATCATCATAGTTCATGTTCACCAGGCACAGAACAAGTCCCCCAATGACATACCAAATGCTCCGATAAGAGAACATGTCCTCCAGGTTCTCAACATGTCCTCCAGGCTCTCAACATGTCCTCCAGGCTCTCAACATGTCCTCCATATATAGTGAAAGTTCTCCAGGCAGAGAACAAATTCTCCAATCACAGACCAAATGCTCCTAAAAGAGAACAAGTCCTCCAAGCCCTGAAAATGTCCTCCAAGCTCAGAACAATTCCTAAAATATCAGAACAACCACATCAAACTCAGAACAAGTCCTCCAATGTCAAAACAAGTCCTCCAATGTCACAACAAGTCCTCCAATCTCAAAACAAGTCCTCCAATCTCAAAACAAGTCCTCCAATCTCAAAACAAGTCCTCCAATCTCAAAACAAGTCCTCCAATCTCAAAACAAGTCCTCCAATCATCATAGTTCATGTTCACCAGGCACAGAACAAGTCCCCCAATGACATACCAAATGCTCCGATAAGAGAACATATCCTCCAGGCTCTCAACATGTCCTCCAGGCTCTCAACATGTCCTCCAGGCTCTCAACATGTCCTCCAGGCTCTCAACATGTCCTCCAGGCTCTCAACATGTCCTCCAGGCTCTCAACATGTCCTCCAGGCTCTCAACATGTCCTCCAGGCTCTCAACATGTCCTCCAAATATAGTGCAAGTTCTCCAGGCAGAGAACAAATTCTCCAATCACAGACCAAATGCTCCTAAAAGAGAACAAGTCCTCCAAGCCCTGAACAAGCCCTCCAAGCTCTGAACAAGTCCTCCAAGCTCTGAACAATTCCCATAACTCAAAACAAGTCCCCCAGATTCAGAACAAGTCCCCCAAACTCAGAACAATTCCTCCAAGCCCAGAAAAAATTTTTCAATCACAGTGCAAGCTCTCCAGGCACAGAACAAATTCTCCAATCACAGACCAAATGCTCCTAAAAGAGAACAAGTCCTCCAAGCCCTGAACAAGTCCTCCAAGCTCTGTAAAAGTCCTAAAATATCAGAACAACCACATCAAACTCAGAACAAGTCCGCCAATCTCACAACAAGTCCGCCAATCTCACAACAAGTCCGCCAATCTCACAACAAGTCCGCCAATCTCACAACAAGTCCGCCAATCTCACAACAAGTCCGCCAATCTCACAACAAGTCCGCCAATCTCACAACAAGTCCGCCAATCTCAAAAGAAATCCTAAAATCTCAAAACAAGAACTCCTATCTCAAAACAAGTCCTCCAATCTCAAAACAAGTCCTCCAATCATCATAGTTCATGTTCACCAGGCACAGAACAAGTCCCCCAATGACATACCAAATGCTCCGATAAGAGAACATGTCCTCCAGGCTCTCAACATGTCCTCCAGGCTCTCAACACGTCCTCCAGGCTCCCAACATGTCCTCCAGGCTCCCAACATGTCCTCCAGGCTCCCAACATGTCCTCCGGGCTCTCAACATGTCCTCCGGGCTCTCAACATGTCCTCCAAATATAGTGAAAGTTCTCCAGGCAGAGAACAAATTCTCCAATCACAGACCAAATGCTCCTAAAAGAGAACAAGTCCTCCAAGCCCTGAACAAGTCGTCCAAGCTCTGAACAATTCCCCTAACTCAAAACAAGTCCCCCAGATTCAGAACAAATGCTCCAAACTCAGAACAATTCCTCCAGGCCGAGAAAAAATTTTTCAATCACAGTGCAAGCTCTCCAGGCACAGAACAAATTCTCCAATCAGAGACCAAATGCTCCTAAAAGAGAACAAGTCCTCCAAGCTCTGAACAAGTCCTCTAAGCTCTGAAGAAGTCCTCCAAGCTCTGAACAAGTCCTCCTAGCTCTAAACAAGTCCTCCAAGCCCAGAAAAATTTCTTCAAACACAGTGCAAACTCTCCAGGCACAGAACAAATTCTCCAATCAGAGACCAAATGCTCCTAAAAGAGAACAAGTCCTCCAAGCTCTGAACAAGTCCTCCAATCTCACAACAAGTCCTCCAATCTCAAAACAAGTCCTCCAATCATCATAGTTCATGTTCACCAGGCACAGAACAAGTCCCTCAATGACATACCAAATGCTCCGATAAGAGAACATGTCCTCCAGGCTCGCAACATGTCCTCCAGGCTCGCAACATGTCCTCCAGGCTCGCAACATGTCCTCCAGGCTCGCAACATGTCCTCCAGGCTCGCAACATGTCCTCCAGGCTCGCAGCATGTCCTCCAGGCTCGCAACATGTCCTCGAAATTTAGTGCAAGTTCTCCAGGCAGAGAACAAATTCTCCAATCACAGACTAAATGCTCCTAAAAGAGAACAAGTCCTCCAAGCCCTGAACAAGTCCTCCAAGCTCTGAACAATTCCTAAAATATCAGAACAACCACATCAAACTCAGAACAATTCCTCCAATCTCAAAACAAGTCCTCCAATCTCAAAACAAGTCCTCCAATCTCAAAACAAGTCCTCCAATCTCAAAACAAGTCCTCCAATCTCAAAACAAGTCCTCCAATCTCAAAACAAGTCCTCCAATCTCAAAACAAGTACTCCAAGCTCAAAACAAGTCCTCCAATCTCAAAACAAGTCCTCCAATCATCATAGTTCATGTTCACCAGGCACAGAACAAGTCCCCCAATGACATACCAAATGCTCCGATAAGAGAACATGTCCTCCAGGCTCTCAACATGTCCTCCAGGCTCTCAACATGTCCTCCAGGCTCTCAACATGTCCTCCAGGCTCTCAACATGTCCTCCAGGCTCTCAACATGTCCTCCAGGCTCTCAACATGTCCTCCAGGCTCTCAACATGTCCTCCGAATATAGTGAAAGTTCTCCAGGCAGAGAACAAATTCTCCAATCACAGACCAAATGCTCCTGAAAGAGAACAAGTCCTCCAAGCCCTGAACAAGTCCTCCAAGCTCTGAACAATTCCCCTAACTCAAAACAAGTCCCCCAGATTCAGAACAAGTCCCCCAAACTCAGAACAATTCCTCCAAGCCCAGAAAAAATTTTTCAATCACAGTGCAAGCTCTCCAGGCACAGAACAAATTCTCCAATCAGAGACCAAATGCTCCTAAAAGAGAACAAGTCCTCCAAGCTCTGAACAAGACCTCCAAGCTCTGAACAAGTCCTCCAAGCTCTGAACAAGTCCTCCTAGCCCGGAAAAATTTCTTCAAACACAGACCAAAAGCTCCTAAAAGAGAACAAGTCCTCCAAGCTCTTAACAAGTCCTCCAAGGTCAGAACAAGTCCTAAAATACCAAAACAACCACATCAAACTAAGAACAAGTCCTCCAATCTCAAAACAAGTCCTCCAATCTCACAACAAGTCCTCCAATCTCAAAACAAGTCCTCCAATCTCAAAACAGGTCCTCCAATCCCAAACAGGTCCTCCAACCATCATAGTTCATGTTCACCAGGCACAGAACAAGTCCCCCAATGACATACCAAATGCTCCGATAAGAGAACATGTCCTCCAGGCTCTCAACATGTCCTCCAGGCTCTCACCATATCCTCCAGGCTCTCACCATATCCTCCAGGCTCTCACCATATCCTCCATGCTCTCACCATATCCTCCAGGCTCTCGCCATGTCCTCCAGGCTCTCACCATGTCCTCCAGGCTCTCACCATGTCCTCCAGGCTCTCACCATGTCCTCCAAGCTCTCACCATGTCCTCCAAATATTGTGAAAGTTCTCCAGACAGAGAACAAATTCTCCAATCACAGACCCAATGCTCCTAAAAGAGAAAATGTCCTCCAAGCCCTGAACAAGTCCTACAAGCTCTGAACAAGTCCTCCAAGCTCTGAACAATTCCCCTAACTCAAAAAATGTCCCCCAGATTCAGAACAAGCCCCCCAAACTCAGAACAATTCCTCCAAGCCCAGAAAAAATTTTTCAATCACAGTGCAAGCTCTCCAGGCACAGAACAAATTCTCCAATCAGAGACCAAATGCTCCTAAAAGAGAACAAGTCCTCCAAGCTCTGAACAAGTCCTCCAAGCTCAAAACAAGTCCTCCAATCTCAAAACAAGTCCTACAATCTCAAAACATTTCCTCCAATCATCATAGTTCATGTTCACCAGGCACAGAACAAGTCCCCCAATGACATACCAAATGCTCCAATAAGAGAACATGTCCTCCAGGTTCTCAACATGTCCTCCAGGCTCTCAACATGTCCTCCAGGCTCTCAACATGTCCTCCAGGCTCTCAACATGTCCTCCAGGCTCTCAACATGTCCTCCAGGCTCTCAACATGTCCTCCAGGCTCTCAACATGTCCTCCAAATATAGTGAAAGTTCTCCAGGCAGAGAACAAATTCTCCAATCACTGACCAAATGCTCCTAAAAGAGAACAAGTCCTCCAAGCCCTGAGCAAGTCCTCCAAGCCCTGAGCAAGTCCTCCAAGCCCTGAGCAAGTCCTCCAAGCTCTGAACAAGTCCTCCAAGCTCTGAACAAGTCCTCCAAGATCTGAACAATTCCCATAACTCAAAACAAGTCCCCCAGATTCAGAACAAGTCCCCCAAACTCAGAACAATTCCTCCAAGCCCAGAAAAAATTTTTCAATCACAGTGCAAGCTCTCCAGGCACAGAACAAATTCTCCAATCACAGACCAAATGCTCCTAAAAGAGAACAAGTCCTCCAAGCTCTGTAAAAGTCCTAAAATATCAGAACAACCACATCAAACTCAGAACAAGTCCGCCAATCTCACAACAAGTCCGCCAATCTCACAACAAGTCCGCCAATCTCACAACAAGTCCGCCAATCTCACAACAAGTCCGCCAATCTCACAACAAGCCCGCCAATCTCACAAGCCCGCCAATCTCACAAGCCCGCCAATCTCACAAGTCCGCCAATCTCACAAGTCCGCCAATCTCACAAGTCCGCCAATCTCACAAGTCCGCCAATCTCACAAGTCCGCCAATCTCACAAGTCCGCCAATCTCACAAGTCCGCCAATCTCACAAGTCCGCCAATCTCAAAAGAAATCCTAAAATCTCAAAACAAGAACTCCTATCTCAAAACAAGTCCTCCAATCTCAAAACAAGTCCTCCAATCATCATAGTTCATGTTCACCAGGCACAGAACAAGTCCCCCAATGACATACCAAATGCTCCGATAAGAGAACATGTCCTCCAGGCTCTCAACATGTCCTCCAGGCTCTCAACATGTCCTCCAGGCTCTCAACATGTCCTCCAGGCTCTCAACATGTCCTCCAGGCTCTCAACATGTCCTCCAGGCTCTCAACATGTCCTCCAGGCTCTCAACATGTCCTCCAGGCTCTCAACATGTCCTCCAGGCTCGCAACATGTCCTCGAAATTTAGTGCAAGTTCTCCAGGCAGAGAACAAATTCTCCAATCACAGACTAAATGCTCCTAAAAGAGAACAAGTCCTCCAAGCCCTGAACAAGTCCTCCAAGCTCTGAACAATTCCTAAAATATCAGAACAACCACATCAAACTCAGAACAATTCCTCCAATCTCAAAACAAGTCCTCCAATCTCAAAACAAGTCCTCCAAGCTCAAAACAAGTCCTCCAAGCTCAAAACAAGTCCTCCAATCTCAAAACAAGTCCTCCAATCTCAAAACAAGTCCTCCAAGCTCAAAACAAGTCCTCCAAGCTCAAAACAAGTCCTCCAAGCTCAAAACAAGTCCTCCAAGCTCAAAACAAGTCCTCCAAGCTCAAAACAAGTCCTCCAATCATCATAGTTCATGTTCACCAGGCACAGAACAAGTCCCCCAATGACATACCAAATGCTCCGATAAGAGAACATGTCCTCCAGGCTCTCAACATGTCCTCCAGGCTCTCAACATGTCCTCCAGGCTCTCAACATGTCCTCCAGGCTCTCAACATGTCCTCCAGGCTCTCAACATGTCCTCCAGGCTCTCAACATGTCCTCCAGGCTCTCAACATGTCCTCCAAATATAGTGAAAGTTCTCCAGGCAGAGAACAAATTCTCCAATCACAGACCAAATACTCCTAAAAGAGAACAAGTCCTCCAAGCCCTGAACAAGTCCTCCAAGCTCTGAACAATTCCCCTAACTCAAAACAAGTCCCCCAGATTCAGAACAAGTCCCCCAAACTCAGAACAATTCCTCCAAGCCCAGAAAAAATTGTTCAATCACAGTGCAAGCTCTCCAGGCACAGAACAAATTCTCCAATCAGAGACCAAATGCTCCTAAAAGAGAACAAGTCCTCCAAGCTCTGAACAAGACCTCCAAGCTCTGAACAAGTCCTCCAAGCTCTGAACAAGTCCTCCTAGCCCGGAAAAATTTCTTCAAACACAGACCAAAAGCTCCTAAAAGAGAACAAGTCCTCCAAGCTCTTAACAAGTCCTCCAAGGTCAGAACAAGTCCTAAAATACCAAAACAACCACATCAAACTAAGAACAAGTCCTCCAATCTCAAAACAAGTCCTCCAATCTCACAACAAGTCCTCCAATCTCACAACAAGTCCTCCAATCTCACAACAAGTCCTCCAATCTCACAACAAGTCCTCCAATCTCACAACAAGTCCTCCAACCATCATAGTTCATGTTCACCAGGCACAGAACAAGTCCCCCAATGACATACCAAATGCTCCGATAAGAGAACATGTCCTCCAGTCTCTCAACATGTCCTCCAGGCTCTCACCATATCCTCCAGGCTCTCACCATGTCCTCCAGGCTCTCACCATGTCCTCCAAGCTCTCAACATGTCCTCCAAATATTGTGAAAGTTCTCCAGACAGAGAACAAATTCTCCAATCACAGACCCAATGCTCCTAAAAGAGAAAATGTCCTCCAAGCCCTGAACAAGTCCTCCAAGCCCTGAACAAGTCCTCCAAGCTCTGAACAATTCCCCTAACTCAAAAAATGTCCCCCAGATTCAGAACAAGCCCCCCAAACTCAGAACAATTCCTCCAATCTCAAAAAATTTTTCAATCACAGTGCAAGCTCTCCAGGCACAGAACAAATTCTCCAATCAGAGACCAAATGCTCCTAAAAGAGAACAAGTCCTCCAAGCTCTGAACAAGTCCTCCAATCTCAAAACAAGTCCTCCAATCTCAAAACAAGTCCTCCAATCTCAAAACAAGTCCTCCAATCTCAAAACAAGTCCTCCAATCTCAAAACAAGTCCTCCAATCATCATAGTTCATGTTCACCAGGCACAGAACAAGTCCCCCAATGACATACCAAATTCTCCGGTAAGAGAACATGTCCTCCAGGTTCTCAACATGTCCTCCAGGCTCTCAACATGTCCTCCAGGCTCTCAACATGTCCTCCAGGCTCTCAACATGTCCTCCAGGCTCTCAACATGTCCTCCAGGCTCTCAACATGTCCTCCAGGCTCTCAACATGTCCTCCAGGCTCTCAACATGTCCTCGAAATATAGTGAAAGTTCTCCAGGCAGAGAACAAATTCTCCAATCACAGACCAAATGCTCCTAAAAGAGAACAAGTCCTCCAAGCCCTGAAAAAGTCCTCCAAGCTCAGAACAATTCCTAAAATATCAGAACAAGTCCTCCTGCCTCAAAACAAGTCCTCCTGCCTCAAAACAAGTCCTCCTGCCTCAAAACAACTCCTCCTGCCTCAAAACAACTCCTCCTGCCTCAAAACAACTCCTCCTGCCTCAAAACAACTCCTCCTGCCTCAAAACAACTCCTCCTGCCTCAAAACAACTCCTCCTGCCTCAAAACAACTCCTCCTGCCTCAAAACAACTCCTCCTGCCTCAAAACAACTCCTCCTGCCTCAAAACAACTCCTCCTGCCTCAAAACAACTCCTCCTGCCTCAAAACAACTCCTCCGATATCAAAACAAGCCCTCCTATCTCAAAAAAAGTCATCCAATCATAGTGCAAGTTCACCAGGCAAAGAACAAGTCCCCCAATGACATACCAAATGCTCCGATAAGAGAACATGTCCTAGCTCTGAACAAGTCCTCCAAGCTCTAAACAAGTCCTCCAATCTCACAACAAGTCCTCCAAGCTCACAACAAGTCCTCCAAGCTCACAACAAGTCCTCCAAGCTCAAAACAAGTCCTCCAAGCTCAAAACAAGTCCTCCAAGCTCAAAACAAGTCCTCCAAGCTCAAAACAAGTCCTCCAAGCTCAAAACAAGTCCTCCAAGCTCAAAACAAGTCCTCCAAGCTCAAAACAAGTCCTCCAATCATCATAGTTCATGTTCACTAAGCACAGAACAAGTCCCCCAATGACATACCAAATGCTCCGATAAGAGAATATGTCCTCCAGGCTCTCAACATGTCCTCCAGGCTCTCAACATGTCCTCCAGGCTCTCAACATGTCCTCCAGGCTCTCAACATGTCCTCCAAATATAGTGCAAGTTCTCCAGGCAGAGAACAAATTCTCCAATCACAGACCAAATGCTCCTAAAAGAGAACAAGTCCTCCAAGCCCTGAACAAGTCCTCCAAGCCCTGAACAAGTCCTCCAAGCCCTGAACAAGTCCTCCAAGCCCTGAACAAGTCCTCCAAGCCCTGAACAAGTCCTCCAAGCCCTGAACAAGTCCTCCAAGCCCTGAACAAGTCCTCCAAGCCCTGAACAAGTCCTCCAAGCCCTGAACAAGTCCTCCAAGCCCTGAACAAGTCCTCCAAGCCCTGAACAAGTCCTCCAAGCTCAGAAAAAATTCTTCAATCACAGTGTAAGCTCTCCAAGCACAAACCAAAAGCTCCTAAAAGAGAACAAGTCCTCCAAGCCCTGAACAAGTCCTCCAAGCCCTGAACAAGTCCTCCAAGCCCTGAACAAGTCCTCCAAGCCCTGAACAAGTCCTCCAAGCCCTGAACAAGTCCTCCAAGCCCTGAACAAGTCCTCCAAGCCCTGAACAAGTCCTCCTAGCCCTGAACAAGTCCTCCAAGCCCTGAACAAGTCCTCCTAGCCCTGAACAAGTCCTCCTAGCCCTGAACAAGTCCTCCTAGCTCAGAAAACCACATCAAACTCAGAACAAGTCCTCCAATCTCAAAACAAGTCCTCCTATCTCAAAACAAGTCCTCCTATCTCAAAACAAGTCCTCCTATCTCAAAACAAGTCCTCCTATCTCAAAACAAGTCCTCCTATCTCGAAACAAGTCCTCCTATCTCGAAACAAGTCCTCCTATCTCGAAACAAGTCCTCCTATCTCGAAACAAGTCCTCCTATCTCGAAACAAGTCCTCCTATCTCGAAACAAGTCCTCCTATCTCGAAACAAGTCCTCCTATCTCAAAACAACTCCTCCTACCTCAAAACAACTCCTCCTACCTCAAAACAACTCCTCCTATCTCAAAACAAGCCCTCCTATCTCAAAACAAGCCCTCCTATCTCAAAAAAAGTCATCCAATCATAGTGCAAGTTCACCAGGCAAAGAACAAGTCCCCCAATGACATACCAAATACTCCGATAAGAGAATATGTCCTAGCTCTGAACAAGTCCTCCAAGCTCTAAACAAGTCCTCCAAGCTCTAAACAAGTCCTCCAAGCTCTAAACAAGTCCTCCAAGCTCTAAACAAGTCCTCCAAGCTCTAAACAAGTCCTCCAAGCACTAAACAAGTCCTCCAAGCTCTAAACAAGTCCTCCAAGCTCTAAACAAGTCCTCCAAGCTCTAAACAAGTCCTCCTATCTCAAAACAAGTCCTCCTATCTCAAAACAAGTCCTCCAATCATAGTGCAAGTTCACCAGGCAAAGAACAAGTCCCCCAATGACATACCAAATGCTCCCATAAGAGAACATGTCCTCCAGGCTCTCAACATGTCCTCCAGGCTCTCAACATGTCCTCCAGGCTCTCAACATGTCCTCCAGGCTCTCAACATGTCCTCCAGGCTCTCAACATGTCCTCCAGGCTCTCAACATGTCCTCCAAATATAGTGCAAGTTCTCCAGGCAGAGGACAAATTCTCCAATCACAGACCAATCGCTCCTAAAAGAGAACAAGTCCTCCAAGCTCTGAACAATTCCCCTAACTCAAAACAAGTCCCCCAAATTCAGAACAAGTCCTCGAAACACAGAACAAGTCCTCCAAGCCCCGAAAAAATTCTTCAATCACAGTGCAAGCTCTCCAGGCACAGAACAAATTCTCCAATCACAGACCAAATGCTCCTAAAAGAGAACAAGTCCTCCAAGCCCTGAACAAGTCCTCCAAGCTCTGAACAAGTCCTCCAAGCTCTGAACAAGTCCTCCAAGCTCTGAACAAGTCCTCCAAGCTCTGAACAAGTCCTCCAAGCTCAGAAAACCACATCAAACTCAGAACAAGTCCTCCAATCTCAAAACAAGTCCTCCAATCATAGTGGAAGTTCACCAGGCAGAGAACAAGTCCCCCAGTGACATACCAAATGCTCGGATAAGAGAACATGTCCTCCAGGCTCTCGACATGTCCTCCAGGCTCTCGACATGTCCTCCAGGCTCTCGACATGTCCTCCAGGCTCTCGACATGTCCTCCAGGCTCTCGACATGTCCTCCAGGCTCTCGACATGTCCTCCAGGCTCTCGACATGTCCTCCAAATATAGTGAAAGTTCTCCAGGCAGAGAACAAATTCTCCAATCACAGACCAAATACTCCTAAAAGAGAACAAGTCCTCCAAGACCTTAACAAGTCCTCCAAGCTCTGAACAATTCCCCTAACTCAAAACAAGTCCCCCAGATTAAGAACAAGTCCCCCAAACTCAGAACAATTCCTCCAAGCCCAGAAAAAATTCTTCAATCACAGTGCAAGCTCTCCAGGCACAGAACAAATTCTCCAATCACAGACCAAATGCTCCTAAAAAAGAACAAGTCCTCCAAGCCCTGAACAAGTCCTCCAAGCCCTGAACAAGTCCTCCAAGCCCTGAACAAGTCCTCCAAGCCCTGAACAAGTCCTCCAAGCCCTGAACAAGTCCTCCAAGCCCTGAACAAGTCCTCCAAGCCCTGAACAAGTCCTCCAAGCCCTGAACAAGTCCTCCAAGCCCTGAACAAGTCCTAAAATACCAAAACAACCACATCACTCTCAGAACAAGTCCTCCAATCTCAAAACAAGTCCTCCAATCTCACAACAAGTCCTCCAAGCTCAAAACAAGTCCTCCAAGCTCAAAACAAGTCCGCCAAGCTCAAAACAAGTCCGCCAAGCTCAAAACAAGTCCGCCAAGCTCAAAACAAGTCCGCCAAGCTCAAAACAAGTCCGCCAAGCTCAAAACAAGTCCGCCAAGCTCAAAACAAGTCCGCCAAGCTCAAAACAAGTCCGCCAAGCTCAAAACAAGTCCGCCAAGCTCAAAACAAGTCCTCCAATCATCATAGTTCATGTTCACCAGGCACAGAACAAGTCCCCCAATGACATACCAAATGCTCCGATAAGAGAACATGTCCTCCAGGCTCTCAACATGTCCTCCAGGCTCTCAACATATCCTCCAGGCTCTCAACATATCCTCCAGGCTCTCAACATGTCCTCCAGGCTCTCAACATGTCCTCCAGGCTCTCAACATGTCCTCCAGGCTCTCAACATGTCCTCCAGGCTCTCAACATGTCCTCCAAATATAGTGAAAGTTCTCCAGGCACAGAACAATTTCTCCAATCACAGACCAAATGCTCTTAAAAGAGAACAAGTCCTCCAAGCTCTGAACAAGTCCTCCAATCTCAAAACAAGTCCTTCAATCTCAAAACAAGTCCTCCAATCTCAAAACAAGTCCTCCAATCTCAAAACAAGTCCTCCAATCTCAAAACAAGTCCTCCAATCATCATAGTTCATGTTCACCAGGCACAGAACAAGTCCCCCAATGACATACCAAATGCTCCGATAAGAGAACATGTCCTCCAGCCTCTCGACATGTCCTCCAGGCTCTCGACATGTCCTCCAGGCTCTCGACATGTCCTCCAGGCTCTCGACATGTCCTCCAGGCTCTCGACATGTCCTCCAGGCTCTCGACATGTCCTCCAGGCTCTCGACATGTCCTCCAAATATAGTGAAATTTCTTCAGGCAGAGAACAAATTCTCCAATCACAGACCAAATACTCCTGAAAGAGAACAAGTCCTCCAAGCCCTGAACAAGTCCTCCAAGCTCTGAACAATTCCCCTAACTCAAAACAAGTCCCCCAGATTCAGAACAAGTCCCCCAAACTCAGAACAATTCCTCCAAGCCCAGAAAAAATTTTTCAATCACAGTGCAAGCTCTCCAGGCACAGAACAATTTCTCCAATCACAGACCAAATGCTCCTAAAAGAGATCAAGTCCTCCAAGCCCTGAACAAGTCCTCCAAGCTCTGAACAAGTCCTCCAAGCTCTGAACAAGTCCTCCAAGCTCTGAACAAGTCCTCCAAGCTCTGAACAAGTCCTCCAAGCTCTGAACAAGTCCTCCAAGCTCTGAACAAGTCCTAAAATACCAAAACAACCACATCAAACTCAGAACAAGTCCTCCAATCTCAAAACAAGTCCTCCAATCTCACAAGACCTCCAATCTCAAAACAAGTCCTCCAATGTCACAACAAGTCCTCCAATCTCAAAACAAGAACTCCAATCTCAAAACAAGAACTCCAATCTCAAAACAAGAACTCCAATCTCAAAACAAGAACTCCAATCTCAAAACAAGAACTCCAATCTCAAAACAAGTCCTCCAATCATCATAGTTCATGTTCACCAGGCACAGAACAAGTCCCCCAATGACATACCAAATGCTCCGATAAGAGAACATGTCCTCCAGGCTCTCAGCAAGCCCTCCAGGCTCTCAACATGCCCTCCAGGCTCTCAACATGCCCTCCAAATATAGTGAAAGTTCTCCAGGCAGAGAACAAATTCTCCAATCAAAGACCAAATGCTCCTAAAAGAGAACAAGTCCTCCACGCCCTGAACAAGTCCTCCAAGCTCTGAACAAGTCCTCCAAGCTCTGAACAAGTCCTCCAAGCTCTGAACAAGTCCTCCAAGCTCTGAACAAGTCCTCCAAGCTCTGAACAAGTCCTCCAAGCTCTGAACAAGTCCTCCAAGCTCTGAACAAGTCCTCCAAGCTCTGAACAAGTCCTCCAAGCTCTGAACAAGTCCTCCAATCTCAAAACAAGTCCTCCAATCTCACAACAAGACCTCCAATCTCAAAACAATTCCTCCAATGTCACAACAAGACCTCCAATCTCAAAACAAGTCCTTCAATCTCAAAACAAGTCCTTCAATCTCAAAACAAGTCCTCCAATCTCAAAACATTTCCTCCAATCATCATAGTTCATGTTCACCAGGCACAGAACAAGTCCCCCAATGACATAACAAATGCTCCGATAAGAGAACATGTCCTCCAGGCTCTCAACATGTCCTCCGGGCTCTCAACATGTCCTCCGGGCTCTCAACATGTCCTCCAAATATAGTGAAAGTTCTCCAGGCAGAGAACAAATTCTCCAATCACAGACCAAATGCTCCTAAAAGAGAACAAGTCCTCCAAGCCCTGAAAAAGTCCTCCAAGCTCTGAACAATTCCCCTAACTCAAAACAAGTCCCCCAGATTAAGAACAAGTCCCCCAAACTCAGAACAATTCCTCCAAGCCCAAAAAAAATTTTTCAATCACAGTGCAAGCTCTCCAGGCACAGAACAAATTCTCCAATCACAGACCAAATGCTCCTAAAAGAGAACAAGTCCTCCAAGCTCTGAACAAGTCCTCCAAGCTCTGAACAAGTCCTCCAAGCTCTGAACAAGTCCTCCAAGCTCTGAACAAGTCCTCCAAGCTCTGAACAAGTCCTCCAAGCTCTGAACAAGTCCTCCAAGCTCTGAACAAGTCCTCCAAGCTCTGAACAAGTCCTCCAAGCTCTGAACAAGTCCTCCAAGCTCTAAACAAGTCCTCCAAGCTCTAAACAAGTCCTCCAAGCCCTGAAAAATTTCTTCAATCACAGCGCAAACTCTCCAGGCACAGAACAATTTCTCCAGTGACAGACCAAATGCTCTTAAAAGAGAACAAGTCCTCCAAGTTCTGAACAAATCCTCCAAGCTCAGAACAAGTCCTAAAATACCAAAACCACCACATCAAACTCAGAACAAGTCCTCCAATCTCAAAAGAAGTCCTCCAATCATCATAGTTCATGTTCACCAGGCACAGAACAAGTCCCCCAATGACATACCAAATGCTCCAATAAGAGAACATGTCCTCCAGGCTCTCGACATTTCCTCCAAATATAGTGAAAGTTCTCCAGGCAGAGAACAAATTCTCCAATCACAGACCAAATGCTCCTAAAAGAGAACAAGTCCTCCAAGCTAACAACAAGTCCTCCAAGCTCTGAACAATTCCCCTATCTTAAAACAAGTCCCCCAGATTCAGAACAAGTCCCCCAAACTCAGAACAATTCCTCCAAGCCCAGAAAAAATTTTTCAATCACAGTGCAAGCTCTCCAGGCAGAGAACAATTTCTCCAATCACAGACCAAATGCTCCTAAAAGAGAACAAGTCCTCCAAGCCCTGAACAAGTCCTTCAAGCCCTGAACAAGTCCTCCAAGCTCTGAACAAGTCCTCCAAGCTCTGAACAAGTCCTCCAAGCTCTGAACAAGTCCTAAAATACCAAAACAACCACATCAAACTCAGAACAAGTCCTCCAATCTCAAAACAAGTCCTCCAATGTCACAACAAGTCCTCCAATGTCACAACAAGTCCTCCAATGTCACAACAAGTCCTCCAATCGTACTGCAAGTTCACCAGGCACAGAACAAGTCCCCCAATGACATACCAAATGCTCTGATAAGAGAACAAGTCCTCCAGGCTCTCAACATGTCCTCCAGGCTCTCAACATGTCCTCCAGGCTCTCAACATGTCCTCCAGGCTCTCAACATGTCCTCCAGGCTCTCAACATGTCCCCCTAATTCAAAACAAGTCCTCCAAGCTCTCAACATGTCCCTCTAACACAAAACAATTCCCCCAAATTCAGAACAAGTCCCCCAAAGTCAGAACAAGTCCTTCAAGCCCAGAAAAATTTCTTCAATCACAGTGCAAGCTCTCCAGGCACAGTAAAAGTTCTCCAATCACAGACCAAATGCTCCTGAAAGAGTACAAGTCCTCCGAGCTCTGAACAAGAAGTCCTCCGAGCTCTGAACAAGAAGTCCTCCGAGCTCTGAACAAGAAGTCCTCCGAGCTCTGAACAAGAAGTCCTCCGAGCTCTGAACAAGAAGTCCTCCGAGCTCTGAACAAGAAGTCCTCCGAGCTATCGGAGTCTGACACCAGGCCTCACCTGCCCTCTGTGGCCTAGAAGTACAACAAAGGCAAACGACCATGGCTCTCGCAAAAAGTGACTGACGCCACAATCCTTCTTCTTACCACCCTGACTCACATGAAGCACTCATCTGACTTCGAATGTAGAGGGCAAGACTTGGAATACGAAACACAAATACTGAATCCCTTTGCCATGTCTCTCTCAACTCTAAGCCACCACCCCGACAAACAAGCCCCATACCTACTCACAGCTGCAAAGGTAGCCTGGAGCAACGCCCCAAAAGACTACTGACCAAATGACTCAAAACAAAAACCCTACTCTGCCTTACGCACATAAACCTGGAAAAAAAAAAAATGCCTGCACCACCCTTAGGCAACGAGCTCGAGCAATCACTAACTAAAATACAAGGTCCAAGGAGCAGGCTGAGCACCTTTAACTCAATAAGCTACATGGAAGCACCAATGCAGAATACAAGCAAACTCACTCCATAACACAGGGTCATAGTTTAAGCTCCTCACACAGTTTGTTCACTCACTCCCCCCTCTTTCTTCCCCCAGTCCCAGGGGGATGGGGAGGAGAATCGAAAGAATGCAACTCCCACAGGTTGAGGTAAGAACAGTTTAGTAACTAAGGTATAACACAAGACCACTACTGTTGCCACCAATAATAACAATGACAAGGCAAATACAAGGAAAGAATACAATCGCTCACCACCTATACCCAGCCCCACCAAGCAGCGCACCCACACCCTTCCGGGTCTTTGCTCTCTGTTTTACCTCCTGGGCATGACGTGCTGTGGCACTGAATACCTCTTTGGTCAGTTCGGGTCAGGTGTCCTGTCTCTGCTTCCTCCCGGCTTCCCCTCCTCAGTGGCAGAGCATGAGACTCAGAAAGTCCTTGGTCAAACCAAAAACATTACCAAGCAGTAACTGAAAACACTGGTGTTATCAGCGCTGTTCCCAGGCCGCAAGTCAAAAACACAGCGCTGCACCAGCTACCAAGGAGGAGAAAAAAGTGACTGCTGCTGCTGAACCCATGACACAGAGTCAAGCTGTACCACCCTGACCACTGTAGGACGATGCTATTAAGCACCTCACTTCTTTTTCCTCACCCCCATGGTACATTTAAAACCCGTTCCTGCTAGACTGATATTGTCCCCCACCCCCCTGCTCCCAAAAAGTAGTCCCTCAGTATAGTTTCCATAGTGCCATAGATCTCTAGCCAGACTTACTACTCGGAACTCTCATACCAGACACCTGCCTGATAGCTGCATTTGCCCATTTTATCTTCATCATCTACAGTAAGGGAAGCAAAAACTACAAAAGAAAAAAAAAGGCAAAACAAAAAATTCAGCCATACAACAGTCTGTAATCAGACAAACAGAAGAAAAACACTGGTTTGGCTATCATTCTCACCACCACCAGACCAGTCAATGCTCACCTATTTCTGTAACACCTTACTGCCTCATATTTAACTCTGCAAACATTTGCTCAGCTGATCCTAAATTACTTCTGAATGCTACACCAGTGTTCTCCTCCTCTGCAAGACTTAAAAAACTAGACACTAGTGAGCATTGCTCTGGTGATAAGTAATTGATCCCACCATCCTTGTCATTACCTCCCTGACTCACTGGAAACAGTTAACATACTTCATAAGGAACAGCACAGAACCTACAAGAAAAACTAAAACCCATCACAAAATTACATTCAACTGTTAGTCACCCACCTCACACAAAATACTCCAAATTTTTAACAGTCCTCCTCACTTCAGCACTTCATTTCTCAGGATTTGGATGCGACTCCATAGAAGGAAATGGAATCAGATGCAAACTGAAGAGAGCTAGAAAAAACTGTCTTTCCTGTGAAGTATCTGACCCCAGCTTGATCGTACAGGCTGCTCATACACCAAGCATCCAACAGGTATATCTGCTACACCCACCCTTGTATGCCACTTAGAAAACAGCAACAGAAACTGACTCAAAGTACTTAAAACCAAGGAAAATTTACTAGTTCTATAGCCACCCAGTCAGTGCTCACATCAACCGAGTACAACAGGAAAAAGTCAGCTCTGTGAAAATAAACCATGAGAAAGTACACCTACAGAGACAATTTACAACTATACCCCAAAACACCACATACATATAAACTCTAAAGAACAAACCCTACGTACACTGGAACCTTCCCTAGCAAGAAAAGCAAAGGCAAAAACTACTATTCTTTTTAAAAAAAAAAACAACAAAAAAAGTTCCTCAAATGAAGCACACAGAAACAAATAAAACCAAACAACTTCCTAAGAGACAAAACCCCTACAGAAAACCCAAAGAAACAAAAGCAGAAACAACACCCCCAACCAACATACCTGCAAGAGAGCCAAATCCAAAATAACCACACCAGCAAAAGGCTGGGCCTTATATACCTCAGGCCCTAACCACAACCCTTCCCTTAGTGCCCTGGGTCAGGGATGGGGCAAACCAGCTGGTGGGATAAAAGCAGCTTGACAAGCCACACCTGGGTCCTTTTTTCTATCTGGTTCCTTGGCTGCTCCCTGGCTTTAATTTTTTGCATTTATTTCTCTGGCTTAGATTCACATTCAAAACTCACAGGCCACACAGGCTCACTCTCACAGACTGGCCCATAATCATACTCGCTTTCAGACCATGCAGGCACTCTCTTGTCAAGGCTCTGGGGCTGAAACTCTGAGGCTCAGACTCACATTCTAACTCCACAGACCCACAAAGGCCCCCAGTCACACAAACTGGCTCAGACTTTTACATTTAAACTGCACAGACACTGTAGCTCAGACTTTGGCTCACACACATTTGGGCTCAATCTGACACTGAGTAGCTCACACATCCACACAAATCTCACACTGAGACTAACACAGACTCCCTGGCTCAGACTCCCTGGCTCAGACCTTCCAGCACGTTCTAACTGAAAAATGACTTTCAGGTGACTCAGAGAAGGGAAGCCATGCTTAAAAAACCCAAGTAGCAATTTATTTCAGGGTTTTGTCGTTTTCAGAAAACTACAAGCATTCTTCCTTTGTTACTGTTTTCCAGGTGGTGCACAAGTCAGAATAAAAGGATGGACGACCTCCAAACGCAAGAAGAGGTGCAGTAAACCAAAAGAAGATGGGACTTGCAGAGAGATGGCAACACCTCCAATCCCTCTCTCAGCGTGTGCCTCCTTTCATTTCTTTTACACGAGCCACAGACAACAGATTAGGATTTCCCGGGAAGCAACCATTGGCTGAGGAGCCTGTCATTCACCCTTAGTTCGGCCCCTCTCGGCCAATCGGAGCCGCGCGGGGGCCAGGCTAAGAGTGATTGACAGGCTCCTCAGCCAATCGCGATCGCCGGAGGGCTCTGACCAATCGGAGCCGCGCGGGGGCCGGGCTAGGTGTGATTGACAGGGGCCTCAACCAATCGCGATCGCCGGAGGGCTCGGGCCAATCGGAGCCGCGCGGGGGCCGGGCTAGGAGTGATTGACAGGCCCCTCAGCCAATCGAGATCGCCGGAGGGCTCTGGCCAATCGGAGCCGCGGGGGGGCCGGGCTAAGGGTGATTGACAGGCGCCTCAGCCAATCGCGATCGCCGGAGGGCTCTGGCCAATCGGAGCCGCGCGGAGGCCGGGCTAAGGGTGATTGACAGGCCCCTCTGCCAATCGCGATCGCCGGAGGGCTCTGGCCAATCGGAGCCGCGCGGGGGCCGGGCTAGGAGTGATTGACAGGCGCCTCAGCCAACCGTGGCCGCGGAGGGCTCTGGCCAATGGGAGCCGCGGGGGGGCCGGGCTAAGAGTGATTGACAGGCGCCTCAGCCAATGGCGGCCGCGGGGGCTGTCTTCCAGCAGCCCGGAGGGAGGGGTCGGGCTACAAGCGATTGATAGGTGTCCAGGCCAAGGACGGCCGCAGGGGGGGCGATGCCCATTCAGTGCGGCTCGGGAGGGCCCAAGCTAAGAGTGATTGACAGGAGTCTTGGCCAATGGCGGCCGCCTGCCGCCTGGAAGCTGTATCCGGGGCCACACTGCCGCTTACCCACCTGCAGTACACTGTTTTGGCCACATGACGGCAGCAGTGAGTGCTGCACCGAGCCACTCCTTGGCCCCTCCCATCTCCACCTCCCGCAGTACCGAGATTTGGACACGAGGTGGCAGCACCGAGCAGCACCAGGCATCGCAATTAGCCCCTCCGATCTCCACCGCCTGCAGTACCGAGATTTGGACACACGGGGGCAGCACAGAGCAGCACCCGGCACCGCCCCTTGGCACCTCCCGTCTCCACCACCTGCAGTACCGAGATTTGGACACGTGGTGGCAGCACACGCTCATTTTTAGGTACCGAAGAGGCACGGGGCTGCGAAACGGCCGCTCCCCGCGCAGTTAACGTCCTCCGGGGACACCAACTGCTGACTGGGGCAGGGCTGACTCTTCTCTGTCCCCGGCGCCTCCGGATCAAAAACCATTCCCGGCCGTTGCTGCTATCGACGGGACGAGGCTGGGGCTGTTCTGCCCACGCTCCCCAAGCACAGAAAGCGGAGAGGTGCGTTCACGTACACGATGCTGCTCAGCACATCTGCCCCTCCCGTGCAGCGCTGGCGGTTCCGGCTGTGCTACGCCCGGGAGCGGAGCTCCGCACCCGCTGCAGCTGGGATGGGGAAGGGAACCAGAAGGTGAGAGGGAGAACACCGCTGGCGTGAGATCGAACAGTTTAACAACCACCAACCACACAGATCCCAAACGGGATAGTCTTCTCTCCAGAACTCGGTGTGGGTATCCCCCACCGCCCCTGCTACTCACTTTCTAAACAAAAAGTGATCAACCGGGTCAATACCTGTTACTGTGTTACAAAAGAGCTGTGACCACCCAGTTCTGGAGAGGAAGCACTCCTGGACTTTATGTTGCATTAAGAGTAATGACTGAGAGAGCTGGAACCCTCCTGGAATAGGGAACAATGGGATTTATGGATGCATGTTCAACAGAGCAAACAGAGCGTGCCTGTGCAAGACAAGCGGACCACCTGTTTCAATGACTGCTTTTCGTCAGGCAAGATCTTTGCTATCAGATGTAAGAACCGTAATAGCAGATACATGGGAAGAAAATACTAAACGTTATATAGCTTCTTTGTCTCTAGAAAATAATGAAAGGGATGCAGTCCATTCTCAAAAAGTACTGTGCTCCTCGTCTCAAGGAAATGCTTTTATTTCAGGTGCGGTTTGTGGAAAAAACCCATGAAGGATATGGTCTTCCAGTAGTGAATATAATTCAGACTAAGCATTAAGAAATTAAAAACATGTGGAAAGCAGTGTTTTCTAATGCTACAGGAAAAACCAGAATCACCTTGCAGTTGTTAAAATTAGAGCAACAGCCTGTGCAATGCATTCCTGTCGCTCATCGCTCTGTCCAAGTGCAGGAAAACTGCTTCATACTTCTTCTTCAAGCCTTTCAAACATATCTGCAAAATGTCTGCTTCCAATCAAGAATTTCTGGCAGTCTGAACCAATCTCATTGCTAAATGGCACACAGCTCTCTGTCTCATCATCTCAGGAGTGCTCTTCTGGCTGTGCTGTTGTCAAAAACACATTCCTTCAGTACAATAGGAAATCAATTCTCTTCTGTTATTAAAATGCTAATATTAGCTATTTTCCAGCCTCCTTCAGACCTCCTGATTCTCGACTTGTACACCAACACTCTATCCTAAACTCCTTCACCCTAAGGACTGCTTTGGGCTGTCACCTAACAGCAACCTTCAGTATAGTATTTTATAACTGGTTCAGAAATACAGATTTTACCGACATCTACTTTGCTAAAACCAGCGGCGGTGCCTCCCCCATATCCTTCCAGGAACTGAAAAGGCCTTTGAGTTTTATGAAAACTGTGAATTGCTCCATTACAATTTTCTATTACATACCAAAATTTGTTTTGCGATGTGATTTGTGATTTCCTTTGCACCCACAATGAGAGATGATGGTAGGGAGGAAACTGTTAATCCTAAATTAAAAGACAAATCAGGGGGGTTGATGCCATTTTCCCCTACCTTCCACACTATGTCTGCCAGAATTACCTTGGCCTATTTTTGAAGGGAGAAATGTTAATTTTTATTAAAATAATTTTTATATACATTTTCTCTTTGTATCTCTTTTTGTTTTTAATAAGCAGTGTGGTTTTAGGGGTTACAAATGAAATGTCTCCTGTGTTACCTCTGAGATAGGCTTCCACAAGAAGTTCCTGCTGGTAACACTGTAACTGCAGGATGGGGCACATGAGAGGTTAAAGCTGGAATATGACAAGCTGGGGCTAGCAGCTTCTCTGTTCAACTCTTTTAATTAGGCAGGCCAGAAAATGCTGTGGTTGTGCTAAATGCATTCTCCCTTAAACCCAGATATCCAGTGGATACGGATGTCGTGCTGCCCTCTTGCCAGCAGCCAAACTCCCGCACACTCAGGGTAAGGAAGAGATGCACGTTTTTTTCCCTGCACTAACATAGTTTTTTCCCCTCTGCCCATGGCCCTGGCTGTTCTGAAGAAGCTGTGCTTCCTCAGGTGCTCCCATATTGTGTGGTTAAAAATGAAAAAGGGTCAAGAAGGGAACCTGCCCTCCCTCTTAGAATGTAACTTTGCTCAAGTAAGGACTGTTGCACCATCTGAAATTGAGCTTGTGCAGCCAAAGGGAAGGAAACTTGCTCTGAAATTCTGATAAAGAAACATTTTAAGTCCAGTTAATCGAAGCCTGACCGGAATAATTCCTAGGCTTCAGTTACCACTAGTCTGAAAAAGTCACGTGTAGCTAATTTTCTATTGATTAAATGTCACCTAAATCAAACTCCAGAACCTAGTATTTGGAAATGTATGGAATGTGTTACTATCACTCATTTCTTTACCAACCCATCACTGGTCAATCTGCGCAGTCTTCAGTTTGACTTATTCTAAAGTTAAAAGAGAAGTAAAAGCACTTTCCTGAGAACACTGCTGCTTTAGTGGAACCTCTCAAAATCAGCCTTCGGCTGAGACGCTGTGCAATTCCTGCTGTTTTTTAAAGAAACTCTGCCTTTTTGCTACCCAAAAAGGGCCAAGCTGCTGTTTAACTGATAAATCATTACGTATGGCAGACACGTGACAGATTTTTACATAAACCTCAGTATTCACAGCTTTAAGCCTCTCCAGAACTTTCATGCACTTCCATCATCGACTCGAGCACTGTGTGCTGAGTTTGGCTCATCTCACTCAGAGGTGAATCAAATAGTTACATTATTACAATTTTTTTTTCAGAGAATCACAGAACAGTTTGGGTTGGAAGGGACGTGAAAGATCATCTAATTCCAACCCCCTACCACAGGCAGGGACAATTTCATCCAAGTTCTTCGTAATACCCCAAAACCAATATCTTACTGCGCAGTTAAAACACACAAGTATTAGGAACATATTACATACCTGCAGTTGTAACTCAGAGAGATACTAACTCAGGAGAAATCTGTCAGCAGAAAAATATTGTCAGATGCCTATTAACTGAAATAATGTCCTATATAACTGTCCCGGGTTCAGCAGCAGCAGTCATTTTTCTCCTTCTTGGTAGCTGGTGCAGCGCTGTGTTTTTGACTTGCGGCCTGGGAACAGCGCTGATAACACCAGCGTTTCAGTTACTGCTTAGTGATGTTTTGGTCTGACCAAGGACTTTCTGAGTCTCACGCTCTGCCGGGGAGGAGGGGAAGCCAGGAAGAAGCAGAGACAGGACACCTGACCCAAACTGACCAAAGAGGTATTCCTTGCCACAGCACATCATACCCAGGATGTAAAACAGAGAGCAGAGACCCGGAAGGGTGGGGGTGCACTGCCTGGTCAGGCTGGGTATAGGTGGTGAGAGATTGTATTCTTTCCTTGTATTTGCCTTGTCATTATTATTATTGGTGGTAGTAGTAGTGGTCTTGTGTTATACTTTAGTTACTAAACTGTTCTTATCTCAACCTGTGGGAGTTGCACTCTTCTGATTCTCCTTCCCATCCCTTCGGGAGCGGGGGGAAGAAATAGAGGGGACTGAGTGAGCAAAACTGCATGGCTGAGAGGCTTAAACCGCGAAAACGTTTACTTAGTTAAAGTCATAGTGGAATCCATTACCACAGTTCTTTTCCTCTGTATGTCCTTTAGAGCGCGTGTCAGCGTAAGCAATTTTCTCTTTATTTCCTGCTTCTCACATGTTGCACTTCAAAATGATAAGTTTTCCAAACTGGGGTATAAGGCATCTGTACGACACAGTTCCAGGAAACGTGTAGCAAATAATGTATATGCCTAAATAAGGAAACAAGAAAGAAAATTTGTTTTGGAAATGATCCTGGACTAAATTACAGCAAGTCAGAAAAACTAGATGATCACGTGACTTGTAACAGAGGTGAAACTTCCAACCCATGTAAAACCATCTTCTATTTCTCTAAACAATCCTCCAGCCTGCGTGACTGCTGTGTGGAACTACCACTGTACTTTGGAAAGGTGACACACGAGTAAAGAGCTTCAACATTTGAGCATTCAAAGCTGTATGAAGCAAAACTAAAGAGACAGGGTTGTTCTCTTTCTAGATAGAAACGCAAACTTGCATTTATGATAAAATAATTTGAAGGGGTTGCTCACGGTTTTTTGGGTTTGTTTCTCTTTCCAAAACAGAATTATTTTTAAATTCAACAGATATTCACAGGCAGCGTAACAAACGTCAATTCCTTCTTCAGCACTGGTACCTCTGCCAAGTTCGTCAATTACGATGAGTGATTTGCCATTAGCTTTTTGTATGATGTATGTTACCTAAGAAAATATTTCCTGTGTTACCATCCCGACAAATGCATTTCTGAAGAACCCCCATTAGGAACAGTGCTGCTGAGAGGGATGCCCAGAGGGATACTCAAGGAATACTCTGCCTTATTCAGATGAAACTTCATATAGAAATTCTTCAAAATCGTGTCAGAGCCATAAATTTTACCTTTTCACAGTTTTCCAACAGCTGCCAATTCTAATCAAACAAAGACTTCTCTTGCAGCTTTCCTCCTCTTGTCCACTGAATATATCACTTTCCCTCAAGACTGTATCGGTTTGGGAAAGGGAACTGAGGTAGCTTAGGCTCATTTAGGGTCCAAGAAACAACAAAATGCCAAAACTACTGTCCAACAGAGCACTGATTTTCACTTGTATTGGCCCATCTTATTATTTACGATATGCCCTGGGTTTCTGCGGTTTATCATCAAGTAACAGATGAAAGCTGAATTTCTGACTACTTTTCAAAGTACATTCCTTCAGTGGAAATATACTAGTACAATTCTTATTAGCCTAACAGTAAAAATGGGCCTTGGAACCTGGCTTAGACATGTTTAATGCTCTTTTCATTTCCTTCACAAATGTTGATGATTTGTTTCTATATCATCAATCATACCTATTCTGGTCAATATCTGCTATGCTATTCAAAAGGAAAGATACTCTGCTGGGACACAGGAATCTAGGAAACAAGTAAAATAAGAGATTTCTCGTATCAGTGTGACATGACAATCCGCCTGAATATGTCAGCAGGGAAAAATGTTAGGTTTACACTGGGTCATTGCGCACTGTAGAGAATGCATCTGCTCTGATAAAGTTTCATGGGATTATGTTCTACCACTGCATTGTAAGAAAATATTATTATATAGGTACCATAATTAAAGAAGTTCATCCGTAAAACCTTAAGAAATCATATGCCTGATTATGATTTCTTTATCAGAAAAAGAAATCAGTCTTTCTGATTTCAGTCCTATCATTCCTTTAGACTGATACAAAAAAGGTGAGAATAACACTAGGATGAATTTACATTTCTGTAACCATTGTGTTATTCATCCCAAGGAACCTTAGAGTCCCCAAAACAAGATTATATTGCCTTTATGAAAATTCGAGGCTCAGTAGTCTTATTGAATAGAAAAGAACAGGAAACCTGACAAAAAGACTTTACAGTCTCCTTTATTCATATTAAGCTCACGTTTTTTGAGAGCAATTCCTGAAGAACTTGCAGCTGTTGGGGACTGGACTCACAAACAAATGGTGGACAAATTTTATTTACCACTGCTAATAGAGACCGGGTCAGCCTATTAAGGTGGTTCTTCTGTGCTACCAGCCTGCTGTGGAACGGGTGGTTACCTCCATCTTTAAGGTAAAAAACACAAGGAGTCTAACTGACATTCATCCCTATACTCAGGAACTCCCCATGTTCCTTGTGGATTACCAACACATACGTAGCTTGATGAGCATACTTCAAGGGCACTCGCTATCAATCTAATATAAGGTGCTAGATTGGGTTAAGGCACCCAAAAGGGCTAAAGCACAAAACTGTACCTCTCCTAAAAACAGACTGGGGAGGCTTCCAGATACACAAATAGGGCCAATGGCAGACCCAAAACCTTGCAGTGGCTACTGTCAGCAACACAAGAGCTGGTAGGAACAAACAGACTAAAAAACACCTGGTACTATTCAGACAGAACCTTATTCTAGAAGCCAAATCATTCAACTTCATCAATATTTTGAAGTAGAAAACAACCGTCTGCAAAAGATCAGTACCACGGTACATTACTACTCACCAATCTGTGCCATGATTTGACAAAGAGCAATCTGCTTTAGGTAAGTTGATTTTCCACTCGTAGCTGATGCCGTAACAATGACAAAATTGTTTCCCTCTGTCAGGTATGTGCTGTTAGGCACAGGTTTCTCCACAGCTACCTTTTCAAGAATTGGATGCCATCCCTGCTTGACTGCTACAGTATCCGTAAATTCTGGATGAAACTAAAGGAGAAAAAGGATACAGAACACTGCAGAGTAGGTATGGAAAGCTTCACATTTTTAAACCAGTGAGTCCTGAAACAAAGTCATTCTTGCAGAGCAACAGCCAAACTCCGATGCCATTCCCTGATTTTTACTTTCTTGTAGCGAGCAAGACTGACGTGCAGCACTTGGCAAGAATTACCAGCCACTTTCAGGTACAGACTCTGACTGTCATGCAAATCTTCATGACTTGTTACTACAGAAAGAATCCCATAACACTTCATTTCCGAATTAACATTGTGTTTGTGTTCAGTAGTAAGTATGGTTAGACTCCAGTAATAAAGAAAACTACAAAGAGCAAAACTTGAAAAGTAACTAAAACAAAAAACCCGAAAGCCAGTTTCATAACTAATGTATCCTTCTTAATTTATTTTTATACTGCTATGAGCACATCAAGTACAGGGGTCATCAAATCTGCTACTACTATATATGTACCTCATTAGACAAACACAGGAAATGAGGAAATAGCATTCCTTCTAGTTCTGTTCTGTGCTACTGCATCGATTATCTGGGTGTGTCCTATGCCTACAAAGATCCACTTGATACTGGCACTATCTGTATGCATTTCTGTCAGAACACAGGTCTTCTCTGAACCTGTCCCGTACGTCCTCTTCGTCCACCTCAACAGCAGTACCGCAGGCTAACAAAGAAGCATTGCTAAATTTGGTGGTCTGCTTAAATGGAGCAGACTTCAAGAGAGAAGTGCCAAAACAGTTTCTCAGCTTTAAACACTGGGGAACTCTAATTGCCCAGTGTAGGTTTTAGTCATTTAATGATTTAGATGAGAGAGTCAACTGGTAAAGAGGACTGAAAGCTACACGTGACAGTCCATTCCTCTTGGGGGATGCACATTAATGCCTGGCTGTGCAAAATGCAGGTGTAGATTTATGGGAGAAGCTAAGTGGCTTTGGTCTTATTATTACTGCTGAAGAAGACCTGTGCTCTGATTCACCTGGTGGGAAAGATTGTGATGCCTCCATCACATCAGGTAGTGCTCAGTTCAGTCACATACCAATTCATATGCTGTGACCAGAATCATCAGCGCATGAAGATTCACAGTCCACACTCCAAAGTAAACTGAGCCTGCTCCCGAGCTAAGAATTACATAGCAGCATCAGTAATGATGGGCTAATACATCTCCTGAAATGGCTTCTAGACCTTATGAAGTATCTATACTGTACTGTACTGGACCTAGGTATTCCAGCTCAGAATTAATTGAAGACAACGTGATCATTTGTACATTGCAGAACTGGGCAAGAGAAGCAGGAGGAACAATATGACAGTAAGCATGTGATCCTGGATTCCTTAGAAGACTCTACTTCCAAACACGTCTAGATGTGCTACAGAAACTGAAGCAGATAAACAAAGGTAGCCACATATTTTGTTCTCTGTTATATACTTAAGTGTTGATCTGCACTAACATTTTCCAGCAGATTCTAGTACCACTGGCTGCTGAGCAACTAGGAGTGGCTAGGGTATTTTAGTGCCCCAAACAGGGGAGACCACCTGCAGAGACATCACATACCAAGATACAGGCATTTCTGGTTGTAAGTTCAAAGGATTTTTCCAAACACCAGAAACAGCATTTGAGGCAGCACAGTAGAAATCTAGTGAAGGAGTTCTGCGTACCTGGAGAAGAGGAGAGTACATCATACACAGAGCTCCTGAAGTGTCTGTCTCAGAACATGAAAAGGCATTCGTAAGAAAATCTTACATTATGACAAAAGCAGAAACATTGCGTCTTTTCTTCTAGGTACGGACTCTCTTTCTCAACCAAATTTAGCTCGGTAGCTTTCAATTAGAGCAGATTCACATCCCCCACACAAACTTTGCATTAGGTTCCCAAGGACACAGACTCAGTTTGAGTAAATCAGCATAAATTCACTGGCTTCAAATGCAACTACAACAGCTAAAGCTCTCTTTTCACTGATGAAAAAACATCTTGGGAGAGGAAGGAAGGCATTTACCAGAGGAGGCCTTGATAAGCTAGGGTAGAGTCATAAATCTCACCTTTCAGTTTGTGATCCAAGTACTCCAGTATTGCTCTAATAGGCTGGACAGTTGCAAGAATTAAGGTTCCAAATGCCAGCGAACCTGTATGGTATCTAAAATGAAGTAAATGACTGTGATATTGCACATATGTGCATATTTGCAGTTATACATGTATGCGCATGTGTATGTATGCATAGAAATAAAGTTATAACTGGAGGAAGGCCCGTTAGTGGGAATTACACATACTAATGGACCATCACCCTGACCCACAAGAGAGAGGAACAGGATGAAGCCATCGGTGCTTTTGGTGTTTGAGTGCTGTGTCTCTGTGTGTGGCCAGCTGTGTATACATGTGTTGTATACATGTATTTGGGGTGTGTGCCTCCTGGGAATAGGTGCTCAGCCTTGTACTTGGCTGGAGCTAGGGGCATGGAGCTGCTGGGGACATGGAGCTGTAGGAGCCTTGCTGCTGTTGGGCTACAGGATTCAGCCTCCCCCTAACAACTACATTTTCCTGACTGGACCGGGTTTGGATGGAAGAGAGATTTCTTCATAGCAGCTTGTACACTACTATGGTTTGGACTTGTGATGATAACAAAGGGATGTTTTAGCCACTGCTGAGCAGTGCTTACACAGCATCAAGGCCTTTCCTGCTCCTCACCCCAGCAAGCACACTGGGAGTGCACGAGGAGTTTGGAGGGTACAAAGTCACCCCTGCCACGTCCATCACTGGCAGTGTCCCAAGGCCAGCTTAGAGCAACCTGCTCTAGCAGAAGGTGCCCCTGCCTGTAGCAGGGGGTTGGAACTGGATGAGCTTTAAGGTCCCTTCCAACCCAAACCATTCCATGATTCTGCGATTCTATATGACTCTAGGACACAGCCAGGACAGCTGACCCCAGCTGACCAAAGGGATATCCCACACCATATGGTGTGCTTAACAGTAACAGCTGGGGGAAGAAGGAAAAGGAGGTGGGACACACATTTGGAGTGATGGTGCTTGTCCTCCAAGTCACTGCTACACGTGATGGAGCCGTGCTGCCCTGGGGATGGCCGAACACCCACCTGCTGATGGGAAGCGGTGAATGGATTCCGCATTGTGCTTTGCTTGCGCACACAGCTCTGCTTTACCTACTGAATGCTCTGTATCTCAGCCCATGCACTCTCACACTCTCACCTTTCTGATTCTCTCCCCTGTCTCACTGTGTGGAGGGAGTGAGTGGCTGGGTGGGATGTGGTTGCCCACCGAGAGGAAAATACAGTGCTGACTCACAATTTTCAGGTACACAAACGCTTCAGTGTCATTAAAGAAAAGCTGCTCACATAAAAAGTAAGGAAAAAGGAATATTTGAAAACCGGAGGCCAAATGTGGTACTTGTGTAAATCACCACAACCAAACTGAAAACAACTGAGCTATGCCATTCTATACAAGCTGTGGAAGTGTCACAGCTTCCCTTACCTATCTCATGGTATTAAAACAGGACAAGTCTTTACATCAAATTACTCTTCCCTACTTCTGTTGTTCAATTCATGTATTTGCTCAGTTTGGGCATTAAATGAAACCAGTCAATTCCTAATCCCTTTCTTTTTTAGTGTTCGGGTAGCAGGACAGTGGGGAATTGTCTGGGATGTACCTAAGCACAGCAGTACATTGGCATTTAAACACCTGAAAATAACCCTGACAGAACATTTGATAAATATTTCTAGTTTTCAAAAACCGCTTCAATTCAACCCCACACTCAAGTCAAAAGACAAGTATTTTTGGAGCTTCATAAAGGTCATCACTGTGCCAAAAGCAGCCGAGCCTCTGCTTTGAAACCTGGCTGGTGTTTGGGCAAGTTTGAGGCACAGCTTTCAAATTCTTCCATTGCCTTTTGAGAACCACAAAAATAGAAATCCTCCTGAATTCAGGAACACTTTTCCAAATAAACCTGTATTTCTGCATCCTCCTTTCCCACCCATGAAATCAGTAAGTGAGACTGGTTGATACTCACCTGCTCACAGGACACTGCAGCAAAACAAATCTGCTTTATAGCTCTAAATTGCTTTGAACAAAGGAGTCTTAGCTGAACACGAAGCATTACTTTCAGAGGAATCATTACTTAAGATAGGCACATTTTCTCACATTGCATTTACTAGCGACTAAGAGATACAATTAGTATAGCTCTCACTACAGGTAAGTATTTGTTAACACCTTCCTCTGGGTCACGAGTCAGCTCTGCATACTTACACCGTGTTTGATTAGCCATTACTTTGTACACAGGTTCTCCTGATGCAGCCAGAAAACTGAGAGATATTTTAAGGAGGAATCACAGAGCTGTGGGCTTTGAGCAACGTAGGAGTCTGCACTGGGTAACCACGAGCTCTAAAGCACTTGTGCCGGTAACAGGAAAACTGCTCTTGCTATGCAGAGATGCGTATGAAGGGCCACAGGTGCGACTGAATACTTTCATTAATGACAGAACTAAGGCATACTTCATCATTCATCATGGCTGTATGCCATAGCCAGAATGGGCAAGCGGAATAACCTTGAAAGCTGACTCAGTCTCTCCTGCACACCCACCTCTGACAAGGCACATTATGCAGGAGTAGTTCTTCAACAGCCAGGATTTTGGTGGCAGTAGACACAGAGCATAAGGATAAATCAACACTGTCCTGTAAAGCAGTAACTGACCCTCTTTGCATGAGAAGTAACAATTTGTTTCCAGAAAGTGACTGTCCCCTTTCTGACACCTTGCCAAAGCCTTGCCTTTCCGGGAACAGACAGTGGCTGCTGTCAGGCAATTTAGAGGACTCAGGGCCCTCTATGTCCTCTCACTCCTTTCCCACATTTTTCTGTACAAAACACACATAGAGCACACCCAAGCTAACTAAGCGACCATTAACATCAGGTCTATAGAGCATACAGCCAAGAAAGGGCATATTCAAGCTCTTTGCTGAGGTTCCTTTTTCACCTCTTGAAGCCAACCTTATGTAGTATAAAAGACCTTATAGGATCTTCTGCCTTGGCATGGACTGTCATGTTCCAGCCGGTCTTCTACTTGCTCCTTCTCCGTTACTGCTTCACAGATCCAGCTCTTCCTAGGCCACAAACACATTTCAATCACACCTTCTTGCTGCAGTAATGACCCTTTATTTCCCTGTCCCACCCTGCTCAGTTCACATGCTCTTCCCTCGGCTCCTACACACCTGAAATTACCTCTTGATACTTTGCATTTGAGGACTCTGTTCCCAGCCCCTTTCCTGCCTCAAGTACTAACCTGCAATGGCGATCTGGATCTCATTCCTCAGCAAGATCAGCATCAGTATGATTGTGACCTCAATGCCACAAAGTATTATCACTGGAAATAAACAAAAGAGATTCATCAAGAACCGAACCAATAAGGTGCCTCTGTAACACACCCCACCCCACCCCACCTGGACCCTCCCTTGTGTTTTGCACTATTGCTCATGAACTCAATACAACTCCCTGCTAGAGCAGCTCTTTCCTTCTCTCACTGCAGCTGCTAATCTTCAATCCCATTTCATAGCTTTGGGGGGGTTGAAATTCTACATGCCCAGAGTTTGTCAGAATGGGCAAGACGTGACAGCTCACCCTTAACAAATGCTGCTTTTTAAGAAGACGAGTCAGCTTCTGTCTGACTTCTCTTTGTGTCAGTTCAAATCCTACTGCTGCAATAGGTAGTAAAAGAATTCTCTGGACGCCACCTCCAGAAGGCAGTCTTAAACGCCTGAAGCACACATTCTCTGACCCTGAGACACATCCGTTAATTCCGGGTGCCCCAAAGGGTTAGACAACATTTAAACCAGCCCAGCAGTGGTGGACGGTTACACACAGCAGGCCCCATCTCCTCTGGCTGAAACCAGGAAGTTTTGAGGAGGGAGAGGAAGACAAAGGGATGGTATCCCTCAGCTGTGGCGTGTCTGGAGGTTTGCACAGGGACAAGAGAATTGGCTTCAGGTCCCACAGATCTGACAGTCTCAGAATCCAGACCCAGATAGTCAGAGGTGATGTTCATGGCAATCCCAAGTACTATCAGCACCCCTAGCCATCAGAACTGCACGTGGCAAGTGACCCCTGGGGTGCTCAGAGCCACAGACCTTCTTCAGAACAAAGTTTTTGCCACACACATTTCAGCACCTATTTTTGATATGGTTCTCCTCGAAGGAATACCTAGGCAGGTTGCTTGAAGCTGGTCTCAATCCAGTTCAACTCTGTCAAGTTAATGTAGCTTGTCCCAAGCATTGTGAAAAAGGAAAGCAATGTCAGCACGTGATAAGTTCTAGACTAGGACTAAGAGGACCTACGTTTTCTTCAATGACATTTAACTGATTCGCTGGGTGACTTTGGAAAAGTAACTTAATTCCTGAGTACCTCAATTTACTCGCCTGAAAGTGACACTGACCTCTGGATAAACTGTACATTGGTTGCTACGAATCAGGCAGGGGAGTCACACAGAACAACTTAACAAAATAGAATCATAGAATAGTTAGGGTTGGAAAGGACCTCAAGATCATCCAGTTCCACCCCCCCTGCCAGGGGGAGGGACACCTCCCACTAAACCATGCCACCCAAGGCTATGTCCAATCCAGCCTTGAACACCGCCAGCGATGGAGCATAAAATCCTACTATTCTCTTAGGGCCAGCATGCTAAAAAGCTCTGCCTCAATGATATGTAGAAGATGCTCATGAGCTCAATGATCCAACACAATTACATGCAGACACAAAGCAGAGAAAGGAGATTTAAGCAGTAAACTACTGCTCTATTAATTTAGCTATCAATTCAGGGAGGCAGTGTTTTAGGTTATGTGCTATTCGTCATCAGTTAGTGTCTGTGTGCCGGCTAATAGAGCAGTAACAGCAGTGCAAGTAGTATTTGACAGGTATTTGCTCTCTCTTGTGCCCCTCCTTCCCTTGGGAGGGATGTGCACGCTACAGTCTGTCTTGTTGCAGTAGGATTGTTTTAAATATGCTGCCCTTGTAAGAGAAAGCAGCAAAGCACTTTGGAAAACCAGAAGTGATAACATTTGTGATGGTTGGCTCCACAGCCTCAGGTCAGCCTCCAAGAAAATTCAATGACCTGAATGTAAACAGGTCTACAAAAGATGCATAAGAGTTATTAATCTCAGTTCTGGGGCCCTCAAGGAGGGGGCATAAACAGACTGAAGGAGAAAAATGTCCCTCCTTATCTTCATCAGGACTTATTTATTGCCTTCTGCTTCCCCATTGTGAAGACTGAACACACAGGAAGTAGAATGTTAGCAATAAAAGCATTTCTCACTCTCATAAACAATCAAAACCAGATGTTTTGGGCAAACTAAGCCAGATGGGCAGACGGACAAGAAAAAGAACATCCATTTATTTAGTTAAACCTTCATAAACTGGTCTTGAGTCCTAGCCCTTCAAATGCTTCCCCGCACGATGTATTTTCCCTTTCTGAATGGCTTGTTTGAAATTCAGAACGTATTCCTCAAACAAAAAGCTGTCATTTTGGAGTTCCTAACTCTGTTCTTTAAAGCAGTAAGTTACCTATATCTACAGTTAGCTTCAGATTTACACGAGTCCTAGTAACACCACAACTGAATGAATACACGTTAATAACTGTCCTTAATAGAGTGGTTCCCTTAAACTGAGCCTCGAAAGCAACAGTTCTTTGGGAGTATGATAAAAAGAATAGAGCAATTCCATATTTGATTTTTAATCTTGCCTCCTTTCACCATCAGGCCTTCACTGTCATCACCCAAACTCTGGCACTTTAATATGTTTGCCCAGAAAACATCAGATGCGTGCTGTCATTTGGTGAAATGTCTGAAGAAAATTCCATCCAACTACTTTAAAAGTAACCACAACTCCTTATAAAAGTATCCTATCTGAAATGTGGAAACTGGCTTCAGTATTGAGAAACTCTCTTCACAAAACAGTCAATGCTCTCCCCAGCCCATCTGTTGAGCAGCATCTCCTTTGAAAGAATCTGCACTATAAGCCTGATTCCAGGAAGGGATCTAGAGAGAATGGCCATTTGCTTCAGCAAAATAGCTACTTTTCTTTTGGTGCTGCATTTTTACTAATTGCTGATTATTGAGTAATAGTTGCAAGATAAAGCTAACTGCACAGTATTTTTTGTTATTTAAGTTGCTTTGCCTGCTGCATTGGATTTATGAAGTTATACTGGATTTATGCATTATAATGAATTTAACTACATACTGCTAGTATCAGTTTGGAAATAATATCAGCCTGAAATACCTACACACACCACCCCCCCAGTTATTCTCAGGAAATAATTAACTAACATGCCTCTTTTTCTCCTTCTCTCATCTTTACCTCTTGCTGTAGTCTAAAAGAAGATAATAGCTTCTTTGAAAACGATTTCCTGTCTTTTAGGTCAGTACATCATTTTTCATATAGATTTTTAATTTTTTATCATTTCACCCATTATTTTCTCCTTTGACAGCCTGTGCCTGGCTTACACAATCTCTGTTTTAAAGCATGGAAAAATAAACAGCAGTTCCTTATTCGCATGAGCTTCTAGGTTAGTGACAGATACTCTTGAGCTCTGACACCTGGGCTTGTCTACTCAGAAACACCTGCTGACCACAGTGAGAAAACCAGCTTTTTGTCCCCTTAGTTCCTCTGCCTCCCTGCAGGCAGCACTATGTGCAGCACTGAAAAGCAAGCTGTACTGTAACTGGGCTCATGTACCACCTGAATTTCAACAGCTGCCCAGGCATTTCCTTCATGCCAACAGCTTGGCTTGGGTTGGGTGCTCACACGTGTTGGAAGGCACAGTTTGCACTGTAAAGCATTTCTTGCCAGTGATGACTTAAGAGCAAGAAAGAGCTCAGCTTGACCCAATCACACTTCGAGTGTCCATGCATGGCTCTCTAGAAAAAATAATACTAAATCTTTATACTTTCAAACTGTTTAAAACTGAAGGGATGCCACTGCCAGGTAACAGTCAGCGCCTCGTGATCTTGCCACAAAACACTTATCAGACTGGAGCTGTGCTTTCATGTGAACGCTCCCAATATGCTAAGATGTGTGTAAGAAATAGAACCACTCACGACGCCTGCTTGGAAGGATCATCGAAGGACAATCTTCATCACGTTGGACTTGAGCAGCAGACTAAAAAGGGGGAAAATCGGAATGTTGAATACACAGCAGAAAAACTGAGTTTTGTTTCTCACCCACTCTGAGAAAATGCCCCAAACTGGACACTGTAGCCTCCTCCCCAGACTTGACTGATGGAGCTGCAAGACACATTCATGATGTGAGAATCCAACCTCTCAATGTGATTTGGGAAAAGACTATTATTTACTTTTCTAGTGACAAAAAAAGAAGAGACCTGTTCACCCTGGATCAGCAGGTGAGGCAGTAATGACCAGGCGATCGTTGCTTGCTTCCCTCCTGCTTTTCTCTTAAAGAAGAATTTAACACAACTAACATAGCTGAATTGCAAGGTGGTTCAGAGATGGGAGAAATAACACTGCACATTTGAGTCCAATATCAGTTCTGTGAAAGACAAACTTCTTTTCCTAGCTGAATTACTGAGGAGCTCTCATAGCTCAGGAGCCTTAAGAACTGGTTTGAGACACTCTGCTCTACTGCTGTGGAGCACTTACACAGTACCGCAACCACATGGAAGTATTCCATCACCTCCTGATACACACAGACCCTGAGAGGACTGTTAACACCAGGCTTGCAGAACTGCTTGAAGTAATGCCACTGATCAGGTTTGTGTCTGTAGGAAGCCTGAACATCAGTGTAGGTCACACACCTGCCTGGGCACAAAGCTGCAAGAAAAGAAGGGGTTGAAATATCATGACTTAAACAGACACACTCTGCGCTTAAAGACAACGTCACCTTTGGGCGACAGACACACCCTGCGCTTCAGAAGAATGCTATATTTATACAACATATGAAACTAAGCCACTGCAAACTGCTGCTGTAGTAAAACAGTACGTTGGGGTACCACATGTCTGCCAGAGAGTTATGAAATCGAACCCTAAAAGGACATAAAGAAAGAAGAGGAAGGGGCCTGCTGGACCCCTGCACAAACAACACACAGCCAGGAGCCTGTTCACGGAGCACTAGGACAATCTAGAAATGAGAGACTTCCCCAGAAACAAGACCTGGAACATTTTCAATTCATCCTCAAATAACCTCCTGTGACACTGAGCTCATCTTCAGCCCCACGCAGTGACCAATAAGGTCAGGCATATTTTGTCCTGTAGGGTGCTGGATGCATAGGCTGCACACGGGGCCATCCACAGCTGTCTCATACATTAAAAGCACTAGGATTTAAAGGGCATTTGTAAAGCTTCAATGAGAGAAACTCTGTTTCATCTTTAGATGGCATAATTTTTAGATGGCAGAAAATTCTGTGAGCAAGCCTTAGGCCAACTGCTCCCACATCTAAAGCCTTCAGCTCGATGGCCAGGGCAAATCAGCAGCACGGCAAATAAAGGCTCTGGCCCTTCTCAACAGACTGAGACTTGAAACGATTTGGCATAAACTAGAGAAGCCCTAAGGCCACCCAGGCTGGTAACTCGATGAGTCTCCTGCTACTAGCACCTTGCAACACAGATCAAGATCTGCATCAGCTCCCTCACAACGCTGTCTCTGCATTTAGAATACTAAGCCTTCATGAAGAAACTTTATTGGAGCAAGGCAGGCGTCCAAAGCGGGGGGAACCAGGAGAGCGGCAGCAGCAACTGAAATTCCCCCTGTCTCACCAGAAAAGCCGTGATTAGCTGGGCTCCCCCAGGGCACAACACTGTAAGGTCTATTTGCAGAACAAAAGGAGGACAATTAGCCCTGCCCCCGCTGCTGCAGACCTCACTCTGCAGACCTCACTCATTTCATGGACAGAGAATTTCAGCCTCCAGATCTTTCAGCATCTTAAAGCTATAGTGAACAGTCTCATTTCCAAACTAACTGCCATTTTTGATCAGAGGAAATAAACAGGGAATTCCTTGGCTGGTTTCTAAACAGGTATTTCCATCTTCACCCCTTTCCCTACCAATGAAGATACAGTGTGAATTAAGGGCTCTATGGGGAACTCCCCCCAGTACCGAGCACGACGTGCTGTAGCATGTATGGAAAACGCCTTCGGCCAGACCAGGTACTGTCCTGTCTCTGCTCCCTTCCGGCTTCCTGTGCCCCTCCTCACTGGCACAGCACAAGGAACCGACAAGTCCTTGACCGGGGTAAGCGGGACCGAGCAACCACTGAAGCAGCGGTGCGTTACCAGCGTTGTTCTGAGTTAAGGCGAAACACAGCCCTGCACCAGATCGCAGGAAGAGAATTAACTCCGCTGCAGCTGAAACGAGGGCAAAGGGAGAGAGACAAACACAGTGGCAGGGCGCAGGATGCCGGGCAGGAACCTCCGAGGTGCCTCAGATTCATCAAGGGAGATTAAGGCAGAAGCAAGCGCACTCGGGGCCCCTGACCCGCCTCGTCTCCGGCAGACCGCAACCCTGCCGCTCCGGCCGCTCTGAAGCTTCCCGCGCCGGGCGGCCAGCGGGCAGGAGACATCCCCCTGCGCCCGCCCAAGGGACGGGCTCGCTCGCCTCCCCGGTAACCCCGGACCCCCGGTGGGCTCGGATCTCACCTGCTGCCGCCGCTGCCGGGACCCGGACCCTGCCCGCCGTCATGCTGCACCGAAGCGGCGCGCCGGAGGGACCGGAGCCGGTGCGCGAACACCAGGCTGCGGCCACGAGCACCCCGCGCGCCCGCCCGCACTCGAGCGTGGAGCCCCGGCGCCCATTGCTCACCGGGAGCCTGCAAGCACCGCGTCACACCGGCCAATTCCGGGAACAGCCGCGCGGACAAAGGGAGCCCCGCGGCACCTGCGTGGAGCCAGGGCTGCAGTACCGAACTCTGGATACAGGATGGCAGCAGCGAGCGGCGCCCTGCGCCGCACCGCAACCCCCACACCACCACCACCTGCAGTACCGAATTCTGGACACAGGATGGCAGCAGCGCGGGGCACCTGGAGCCGCATCAAGGCACGCTCCACGCTATCTGCAGTACCGGGAGTTGGCCACACGACGGAGCAGTGAAGGGTTTCCTGACGTTCAGCTAGCGCCGCAGGCCCCCCGGCCTGTGCCCGCTGCAACGTTTGGGATGGGGCTCTCTGCCAGCCCTCTGTCCTCGGTCACAGGCATCACTCGGGCTCTCCGGGCGGACTGAGGCTCAGCTCCAGCACTGCTGATAGTGTATCATCATTAACCCATGATGCAGACTGGTTTGGTGGCCTCTGTCAGGGAGCAGCAAAGACAACCTGTCCCCCAAACATGGGGATAGGCAGGAGGGAGCTCAGCATCGGCAGGACCCTCGTGGGCACATGCAGTCACATGGACACAGAGAGCAGAGCCAGGGCTGCTGACCAGGTCCGTCGAAAGCCACAGCAAGTGATGACCAAGGGCCAGGGTCCCCCAGAAGCATGAGGCTGAGCTACAACTTGCGCCCGATGGGTCCGTGCAGGACAGGAGCTGCCTACAAGGCATCCTTCCAGCAGACGGGGCTGCAGACCAGCACTGCTACAACAGAGCGCAGAGGGCTCAGGTCTGAGCACAACTGTGACTCCTGCAGCCATGGGTGTGGGGCCAGCTGAGGCTGACAAGGGAAATTAAAGCCTATTAATGCCCTTCAGGCCCTAACAACTTTAAAATAAGTCTAAAAGTCAATTTACACCAAATAAGCTCATTTATTGCTCCCTTTCAGTAAAGCAAGTGAACTTATAAGAAAATAGTGCCATTCCATCCACTCTGGAGCTAGATGACTATTACACAAGGAAACACAATTTGAAGTTATCCCTCCTGAGATCTTCATGACTTCAGAGCTATTTCCCCATGCCAAAAAAATACTCAAAGAGAAAAATCCTATATTTATATAGGCCAGGTTGGATGGGGCTTAGAGCAACCTGGTCTAGTGGAAGGTGTCCCTGCCTGTGGCAGAGGGTTGGAACTGATGGTCCCATCCAATTCATTTTGTGACTCTGTGATTCTATTTGTAACCAGAAATAACGCTGGTGACCACTGAGAAAAAATTTAGGTTTTGATCAACATGAAGAAAAGTGAAATGCCCTGGGCAGAATTACTCAATATTGATTACATAACCATAATAACAGGGTTCAGGCGCTGAGCAAGCCTGACCTTGTAAGTAGCAGAGTCATCCAGTGATTCTTGCCTGGTTTCTCTGTTCTTCTACTCCAAAGCTGGGAAAACCCCTGTAGAGCAAGTCATCAAACTTTTAGTAAAAGTCACAGTTAATACCTTTCTGAGAAATATTATCCAGAAGAGCATGCTGGAAGTATCTGTTCTTCTCACCTGCCACAGTGCCTCCAGCAGCCACATAACCCCACAGAGCTGGCACACAGAGGTTGTTAAGGGATGGGGATGTTATAGGGCCCATTAAATGGCAGCAATCACCTGCCATATCACAAAGGCGATAACCAGCATGCCCCAATTGCCCCCACTCCCTCGGGTGCTGTAAGGGTATTGCTAAAAGATTTAGCTTTACTCTCCCCAAGAAGAAGTCTTAAAGTGCTTACAAAACTGTCTCTTATGTGTTTGATGTCAGACATTGCACAAGCACATGGGACAGAAAAAAGAAAAGAACGGTGGCTTTAAACAATGTTAGTTTAAAAGCAATTTAAAACACTGATCTGCATCAGGTGGGGCAGGGAACAGAAACAGCCAAAGCTGGCTTTGGATGCATTGAGGTCAGGTCATGCTTCCTCCTCCTGCCTGGCCTTGCCCTCCCCGGTGTGTGATAGCTGTCACCTTTCCCAGTGGTGAAGTGAAAGTGTCCCCAGGGACCTCCTGGGCTCCTTGCAGCTTTTGTGGCTCTGCTGGGAATGGTGTTGTCAGGATGTTGACAGAGCCTGAACATCTCAGGAGTTCACTTACAGAAAACCAGGTTGTGGCTGACTTTCAGGAGAAAGGGCCCTTCTGCCTGAATGTGCTTTGAGTTTGAGTCTCTCTGGGAGACAGGCCTTGACACTGGTCAAATCACCATCTTAATTCAGATGCATTAATTAAGACAAACAGCCAGGACCATACTTACAACCACTCAAGTCATACCTGCATCTGCATGGCCTGAGTTCCCACTTTGTATCCTTCATTTACCAGCACACACGCCACGCACAGAGCTCCCAAAATTGCTCAGTCCCTTTTTTTTCCACAGAAATCCACAAACTGGGACACTCCTTTACCGACTGTAATAGACATAGCCAGAAAAGGGAACAAAACTGGAAAACCCACATGCTTCATTTCGACAGATTTTGAGCTTACATTTCTCCGCTTCTCCTTGTGACAATATTCCACAAGATTTGTCTAAAAATAAAACATCGATGAGGACAAAAGGGCTGTTTCTTGTTAAAGTATCCCCTCCCCTTTCAGGTTTCTGCATAGCCAAAAAAAGCTTAAATATCTCTTTTTGTGGGTGTAGATATATAGACCCTCTCTGCCTATTTATTTATTGAAATGGTACGTACAGAGTTTTTCATCAGCTCTAAGGAATTTCCACGCTCTGGTGCTGAGCATCAATCCAAGCCAGCAGCCGACCTGGTGGCTGCAGGATACTTCATGCTTTTCCAGTGTAACATCAGTCTCAGGTGATCCCTGCAAGCACTTAGGCTTATACTTCTCAATGGTTACGACCTGTGGGTTTTCTGTTCTGTAGCAAGCTCTAATCCCTCCCTCCAGGATACATTATTATTAGTAGCCGTCACGCACTTTTCTGAGGCCATCTGCTTTTTACAGCCAGAGCACTAAACTGTGCTGCCCTCCCAGCATAATTCATTCTTGACTTCCCAGTGCGTGGACAAGCAGCAGGACAAAGCTAAAGGACACACCGTTGCAGGGGATCCCAGCCCACAGGAAGAGCTGGCAGGATGAGGATGCACAAACCTGGCCAAGGATCCCTGATGGACCCAGTCAGAAGTCAGACGTAGCACCCAGCAGCCCAGAAGCAGCACCAAAAATGTTTTCCATTGCCTCCATCCATCCATCCATGGCAGGCCCTGTGGATTTGGGTTGCACAAACTCTGTGGCTTGCTGTAAGCACTACGTGCCACCCCTCACCCCAGCTGTGAGCATTTAATGGCTCTGCTGGTTTTGGGGGTGTCATGGTTTAAGCCCAGCCGGTAACTCAGAACCATGCAGCAGCTCGCTCATTCCCCCACCTTTATTTCCCCCTGCTTCCAGAGGGATGGAGAGGAGAATTGAAAGAATATAAACCCCACACGTTGAGATGAGAACAGTCCAGTAACTAAGGTATAACACAGACCCACTAGTGCTACCACCAGTGGTAATAATGATAAGGGAAATAACAAGGGGAGAGAATATAAAACTAAAAATGGTAGTGAAAAAAAAATAATAAACACAACTGATGCCCAATACAATTGCTCAGCACCCGCCAACTGATAACCAGGCCAATCCGAGCAGTGATCTGGGCCTTGCAGGTGACTCCCCCGAGTTTCCACACTGCACATGATGTGCTGTGGTATGTACGGAATACACCTTTGGCTAGTTCAGGTCCAGTGTCCTGCCTCTGCTCCCTCCTGGCTTCTTGTGCCCTCCTCACCAGAAGAGCGTGAGGGACCAAAAAGTCCTTGATCGGGGAAAGCACAACCGAGCAACAACTGAAATATTGGTGAGTGACCAGCGTTATTCTGAGAGTAAAGGTGAAACACAGTCCTGCACCAGATCCTAGGAAGCAGAAAACTAATGGTTACACTGAACCCAGGACATGGGGGGAAGACTAAACCACATTTCCCCCCCGCTGCTCCAGCACCTGCAGTTCAGCTGCTGCCATCCTTCTCACTGCCACTTCCTCACACTCCAGAAGGCAGCAGCAGCCCTACCTAGGTCTTTGTCCACCCTCCCAGCCCCCCCCCAGCCGGTGAGATCTCCCACTCTGGCATTCGCTCATTCCCCGTGGCAGTCAGGAATGAAATTCATTGATTTGAATCCCCCAGCTGGGTGCAGCAGACAGGTTCTGCCTTATTCTGCTGCATCTTGGTCCCCAGGGAATAGGATGGCTTGCAGCAGCTGACGCCGCACAGAGAAGCCCTGGGTTCTGTTTCGGAGCTGTTCCTGCTTCATAGAGAGACAAGGCAACTCCTCTCTGCCCCACGCGACTTCTCTCCCTCCTCTGGTCCCAGCGGCCACAGCCGTCACCAGCTGCAGCTCCCTGCCAGGGGCCACTGCTCAGGCTTTATTGCTGGGCGGCAGTGAAACACACAACTGGATTTTAGGTAAGGTGACCTCACAACCTGGTCTAAAAAGCAGACGGCTCCACGTTGGTGTGGGAGCCTCACGCTGGTGCCAACATGGCTGGTGCCAACATGGCCATCCCTAACAGTTTTCCTCTTGTCTATTCCACATGCAGATACCCGGCATTATCCTGGCAAAGGCACACACGCATCTGTGATGCCCCATCCCCATCCTGCTTCACCACAGCTTTCACTTCAGCCTTGCCCTTACCAGAGCTTTCCTGGGCAGAGGAACTAACCAGCAAAAATAGGGGAAATGAGCCCGTCCACATGGAAAGAGCCACAGCTTTCACAGCAGAAGCTGCTTTAACTGTTCATTCCCCAAAACACTCAGCAGCTGCCCTGTGCTGCTGGAACTGGGTCCCAGCCATGTGCCAGCATCTCTGGGCTGAGCCAGCCCAATACCACTCGAACCAACTTCCAGCAGCACAGCAACCTGGAGGACTGCGGACCCGGGAAAGGTCTGGGATGGGGTAGAGGAGGCTGCAGAGGACCCTACTGCAGATGTTGGTATGGGGGGACACCTGTGCTACAGGCCAGCCCCCATGGGAAGACCTCCAAACCTACCAGCCCCTGTCCCAGGGTGTGGGGCAGCCTCTTCCCCAAGAGAGAAGAGAGACAAATATTGCACTGTCCCTGACACCAAAACCACACTGCGCTAGCTCCCTGCTTCCTCTCCTAGCTTCTGCTGCGAATAAAAGCCTTGGAGGCAGCAGCAAGGTCCATGCAACCAAGGGACAGGTCTAACCCCATCATGCGAGTGGGAGCCCCCGGCCAAGAGTCTGGGGACAGGTCCCTTGCATGGCAAGAAGGGTCACTCAGGAACAACAGGGGATTAACCTGAGGGAGTCACACAGGCATTGCCCAAGGGACGCTGTGAAATTCCCTGGGCACGGTGAAAAGCTGAGAGAGTGGTTTCTCCCTGTTCCATCCCTAGCAATGCAGCTTTCCTAGGGACAGGGAGCTTTCACAACAGGGAGGCTCTGGGCTCTGGGCACCTCTACATGCTACTCCCCACCTACTTGATCAGCTCCACTCAGCCATTTCTCACAGTCCTTGGTTCTCACTTCTCCTTTCCCTTTCATTTGTTCAACCCCCAAAGGAGGAAACACCCACAGCTACAGCCCCAGCAGCTCAGTTCCCAGTTCCAGCCCCAGTGCCTGGACGTCTGGCAAAGGCTCTGTGCCGGCTCGGCCATGGGCTGGCTGCTGGTGGGGATCCTGCTGGCCTCCATGTTGGTGACTTTGGTGACAGGGGCTGAGCAGAGCCAGGAGCTGTCCCCCTCCGCCAGGCTTCCGGAGTGCAAGAAGGCCCTGAAGCTCCCAGGTCTGGAAGTGCTGCCAGGGGGGGGCTGGGATAACCTCAGGAATTTGGATATGGGCAAAGTCATCAATCTGGGCTACTCACTGTGTAAGACCACAGAAGATGGATCTTACATCATTCCAGATGAGGTCTTCACTATCCCTCGCAAGCAGAGCAACCTGGATATCAACTCTGAGATAATTGAGTCCTGGAAAGATTACCAAAGCATCACCTCTGCCTCCATCAACCTGGAGCTGTTCCTCTTCTCCTCTATCAATGGCAAGTTCTCGTATGACTTTAAGAGGACCAAGACCTACCAAGTGAAAGACCATGCTGTCACCACCCGAGTGCAAGTCAGGAACCTGGTTTACACAGCCAAGGTTGACCCAGGGGCGGTCCTGGACAAGGGCTTCAAGAAGCAGCTGCTGACCATCGCCAGCCACCTGGAGAACAACCAAACACGCATGGCTGACTATCTGGCTGAAGTGCTGGTGCTTAACTATGGCACCCACACCATCACGTCTGTGGACGCCGGAGCAAGCTTGGTGCAGGAGGATCAGATCAAGGCAACCTTCCTGAAGGACAGCTGGGCCCAAAGGAGTGCTGTCAGAGCCTCAGCTGGTGTGGCTTTCTACAGCATCATCAGTGTGAAAAGCGAGGAGTCCCTGGATGTCAGCTCTGGCTTCACCAAGCAGTATCTGGAGAACCGCACCAGCTCCAGGGTAGAGAGCATTGGCGGGACCTCCTTTTACCCAGGCATAACCCTCAAGACCTGGCAGGAGGGAATCAGAAACCAGCTGGTGGCTCTCGATCGCTCAGGGCTGCCCCTGTACTTCTTCATCAAGCCCAGCACCCTGCCAGAGCTGCCATTCCCCACAGTAAAGAAGCTGGCCAGGCACGTGGAGATGGCCATCCGCCGCTACTACACCTTCAACACCTACCCAGGCTGTACCAATGCCACCTCACCCAACTTCAACTTCCATGCCAACATCGATGATGGCTCCTGCGAGGGTGCCATGACCAACTTCACCTTCGGGGGAGTTTTCCAGGAGTGCACTGGGCTGGCTGGCCCCGACACCAGCATGCTCTGCCGGGGGCTGGAGCAGAGGAACCCCCTCACTGGGGCCTTCTCCTGCCCCACCACCTACACTGCAGTGCTGCTGGGCATGCAGGAGCGGGAGGAAGGTCACAGCCATCTGCAGTGCCACAACAAATGCACCCTGGGCATCTTCTGTCACCGCGAGTGCCAGGATGTCTTCTGGCTCTCCCGGGTGCAATTCAGCGCCTACTGGTGTGCTGCGAGCAGGACAGTGGCCCCAGGCTTGGGATACCTCTTTGGAGGGCTGTTCAGCCGTCAGAGTGTCAACCCCATCACCGGTGCCCAATCCTGCCCCTTGGGGTATTTCCCACTGAAGCTCTTCGATGAGCTTATGGTGTGTGTGAGCCAGGATTATGAGGTGGGTAGCCAGTATGCAGTGCCCTTTGGGGGTTTCTTTAGCTGCCAGGCAGGGAACCCCTTGGCAACGCAGCACCAGGACACTGCCGAGGACCTCCATGCCAAGAAATGCCCCCCAGGCTTCAGCCAGCACTTGGCACTCATCAGCAATAGCTGCCAGGTGGAATACTGCGTCCAGGCTGGAATCCTCACAGGGGGCTCACTGCCACCCGCCCGCCTGCCCCCCTTCACCCGGCCCCCCACCAGCCCACCGGCCATCGACACTGTGCTGGTGAGCAGCGCGGATGGGGGCAGCGCCTGGGTCAGGGATGGGCAGAGCCACGCGTGGCGGGCAGCCCAGCCAGAAGAAATCCAGCACGTAACAGGGATGGTGAGGGGCTGGGGGCTGTCAGGGGGCGAGGTGGCCGGCATTGCTGCAGCAGTGCTGGTGGGGCTGGCCACCATCCTGGCGATGGTCTGCTACAGCCGCTGGAGGTACAAAGCAAAGGGATACCGTGCAGTGGGTGAAGGGAACAGCCCTGCTGCAAGCCTGGAGGACTGCACTGTCCTCTCTGTGGGTGAGGGATACCAGCAAGAGCCTGAGGGGCTGTTGGTGTGACTGCCATGTCCCCATCCCATGTCCCCTCCCATCCCAACTGTCCTCCAAACCCAGACCAAGCCCCTACCCACCATCCCTTCCACAGGCAAAGCTGTGCAGCACCAGCAGCCCCCTAGAGCTGAGGGTGCCTGGCCCCATAGAAGCCCCAGGCTCATCTATCCATGGGGTAACACATGCTCCTGCCCTCCAGATCCCCAAGCTCCAGCGTCAAGCTCCTGAGAGGCTCCATGGCCCTTCAGACACCCATCCCCAGCTGACCTCGGAGGCCAAGTCCCAGGGTCAACCCATCACCAGCACGCACCACGACATCCCTCCACCAGGCCCTGCACCTCCATGACTGCATCTTCCCCTTCCAACCTGGGGCTCTGCCTCTTCAGAGATGAAATGAGCTTCCCCTCCACTGCAGCCATGCCCCAGCTGTGTCCCCATCCCAAAACCAGAAAAAGGGGACCCAGTGTCCCCTTCAACAAGCTGCTCAGGACACTGGGGTGCCCAGGTAAAAGGAAACCCTCAGCACAGCCATCTTCTTCCCCTCAGCCTGGCCCCAAAAAGCCAGGGAAAGCTGTGCAACCCTCCCTTCTCCCACACACAGAACAGCAGCAGCGCTTGGGCACATCCACAGTGGAGACTTGCTTGTTGTAAAAACCGGGTCAGGATGCACACAGGAGCCTGACTCCTGGGGAGAGGAGCCTCAGCCCTGCAGAGAGCCCCCAGGACCCGCAGCATCCAGGGCCAGCACAGACAGCACAAGCAGTACTTCCCTGTGGGACAGGAGGGAGCAGGGTCACCTCATGGAGACACACGCAGCATTAGCCACTGATCTCTGCCTGCTGCAGTGGGAGGACAGCCCCTGTCTCCATGTATATCTATCAGGATAGATATACACACACGCGCAGAGGCACGGATCAGTTTTATTTCAGCCAGAAACTGTGGAGGGAACACAGCATTAAAAAAAGAAAAAAAAAGTCAGGTTGTGAAGAGTCTGTGTGATGGTGACAGCGCGGGCGAGGGGGGCTCCCCCTGCTCCCCCAGGCCATGGGAGGGTTTTGCATAGCTCCAGCCAGGGGTTATTTACAGGGGGGGAAGTCCAGGGCTGCGGTGGAGGAGAAATGGCACTGCAGCAGCTCCCCCAGGTGCAGAGCTGCTCAAAACAGGGCTTTCCTGCGGAAAGAGGTTTTCTCCCTTGAGGTAGAAAATGTCATCCCATGCTAACGAAGGCTGGGGACAGCCCCATGCAAAAGGGCATCAGGGGATGAAGGGTGCCGGGCCCTCCCTGCAGTGCCCCCTCACTCACCTGGCCACACAGACGACGGACAGAAGACAACAGAGAGGCCAGGCCGTGCAGGGACAGCGAGCATCCCCGCCATCCGCTTTATTGACCCCCAGCCCTTGCTCTGTGGGGCAGCCGGTGGGGGACAACACACCCTCAGGCAGGGGAGAGTTAAAACAGCCACGACAACAGAACGATGCACAGCAGGACGGGCCCCCCGCCACAGCTTTGCCACCAGGAACAGGGGGCGCGAGGCGACCCCCCAGCAAAACCAGGAGGGGAATGCAACAAAAGGGGCGAGGAAGCCCCAAAGCCCTGGGAGCAGCAGTGCAGGACTGGGGTCAGCATGGGCAGTGGTGGGGGCTGCCTCCCACTCCACTCTCCAACCCCAGGGACCCACTCTTCAAATCCCAGGGCCTTGCAGGACAGGGACATGAACACAGTCAACCCCACTGATGGGGAGTGTCCCACAGGACCCCCAGAACTGTGGGTACCTCCCCAGCACCCTCTGACAGGTGGCTCTGAGAGGCCCTATGAAGTGCCCAGGGACTGGCAGGAACCCCAAGATGCCCATGCAACCCACCATAACCCATACTGTCCCCCCATGCCACCCTCCCTGGCGCCAGCTCAAAACCAGTGACAATTCACTGCCGGCTGCCTCTCCCCTCAGGGGTCTCTGGGGATGGTGCTGGGACCCAGCAGGAAGGGGAATGATTCCCACCTGCAGCTGGCCCCATGGGTACCCACAGGTGACAGCCCCACCATGGGGCACAGACCCCCTTTGGGGTGGGGGGTCTCCAGAGTAGGGAAGCAGTGCTGCCCCTGTCCCCTCACCACCCCAAGTGCCACCAAGCCTGGCCACAGCATCGCATTCTCCCCCCAGGCAACCTCACAGAATGCCACCACCTATATGTACATATATACGAAAACCCCCAAACACGAGGTATATAAAAATTCACCGCGGGGATTCCCCCATACGAACAGTTCAAGGAACCCACTAAAGGGAGGGCAGGAGATGGGCCAGGAAACATGCGTGGGTGTGTCCCCCACCCCTCCCTCCCTGGCACAGGGCAGGGGCAGCCCAGACAAGGGAACCCTGCAGGGCACAGCTCAGACACAGCCAAGAGGAGAAGAGGGCACAGGGCTAGGGGCCAGCCAGGGCAGACCAGGGCCCCAACCTCCATGGACACAGGAGACCAGTGGGGAGGTACCAGACAGGACAAATGAACAAATGGATGGCTGAGGGAAGAGGCAGAGCAAGGTGGACGCCAATGGCCTCATTCCAACATCAGGCCAGGTCCCAACCCCAGACTGATGTCAGGGGCATCAGGCCAGGCTGGGACCATCCATAGATGAGAAGAGAGGGGAACCTGGCACCCCCCAAGCCCTCAGCACAGCAGCAGTGGGGACAGGACACTAGCCAGAGGGGATGACCAGGCCAGCATGAAGCCCTGCAGCTCTGTGGGGTGAGGCTTTCCCACAGGAGCAAATGGGATGTCCAAAAGGACCTTCTCTCAGATTCACAGCCAGTCTACAGATGATCCCACTGGGTGGGTGCTAGCAGGAGCCGGGGTTCTGGGTGCTCCCTGCAAAGCACCCAGGTGGGTTTCTCTGGCAGCTTTATCCTCAGGAGTGGCACAGGTGCCCCTTCCCCTTGCCTCACTGCTGCGGTCTCAGTCCTTCTCCTGTGCCAGGCTCTCCTCCGTGATGCCCTGGGCCGCAAGCTCAGCCAGGACATTGTCCAGGTAGTTGATGTCAGGGTATCCATGGCCAGTGAGATTGGAGCCAAACTCTGTCTTGTGGTGGATCTCGTTCCAGATCACCGTGTCTGACTCGCCTGTGGTGCTGGAGGTCCCAATGGCAAAGATCAAGCGCCGGTCCCAGGCTACCAGCAGCAACTTCAGTACCTGTGGAGGGGAGAGCTGGGGCAGGCAGCAAGGCAAACACTGCGGAGGGAGCACCCACTTCTGCTCAGGGCATGCCTGATCATCCCAGTATGCCCCGGCAACGTAAGCAACCCACAGCCAAGCCCTCCAGGGAACTTGGGATCCCAGCACAGGGTCCTACCCAACTGGAATAGTGGACCAGGCTGCAGAGCTCCCCAGTGCATAGAAACATGACTGGGCTCCTGCAGAGTATGATGAGTGGGCTGTGGGGAAAACCTCCACCCAAACTTGCCTACATAAGCCGTATCTGCTTTTCCCCATGCTCCAAGTAGCTGCTTGCTCTCTCTCCCCCTCAATACACCCTTGAGTGAGCCCTGGCTGGCTCGGGCCACCCCGGTTGCCCTTTACCTTCCTGCCTTTCTCACTGTCCGGCAGGTAGCAGTGCCGCGGGAAGCCACGGGCGGTGAAGCTCTTCCCAGGGTTTGGGTGCTCTGGTCCCTGCAGTGTGTGGATTGGAAGAACAACAAAATCCTTTCGAAGCTCAGAGGGATGCTCTGGGCACAAGGAAACCCCCAACCTCAGTGGATGCAGAGCTGCTTGCTTCTGTGCTGGGTGGACATGCTCCAGCACAGTGACGCCAAACTCTACCGCCTGTTCACCTGCCACTTAAGCAGACAGGGCCAATGCTTCCATGCAGATGTACCCCAGACTTCCCATAACATCCTTATGGACATGCAGCTCCTGAGACATCATTGAACCCAGAGCCCCAAGCCAAGGCATGACAAGGGCCACCAGTTCCCACAGGGGACCATACACATACTCCACTGGGCATGGGGCTGGGACGCACCTGCACCCCCGCAGGAATGTTGTAGATGATGCGGATGGTTTTGCAGTCAGAGTGGCCAGGCAGCGCATGAGGGATAATGTGATACTCCATCTTCCCTGGGGGCTGTGTCCCCGTCTTCACCCCATAGATGGTTTTGCAGGTGGGACACTGCAGGCTTCCATCCTGAGAGAAGAGGGGAACATAATGAAACCATTATCCCCCAGAAATGAGCCAGACTGGACACGTCATCTCTGGGCAGCACAGGCTGCTGGTTTCCTCATGAAATCAGAAATTTCAAAAGCACTTGGGAAGCATGGGTAGGGCATGGAGAAATTTGCTACAGTGATCCGACTTCAACCAAACCCCCAAGGTCTGTGTTTCTCTTCCTCACCAGTTTCACAGCCCTTGCTACTTTCCCTACCTCTGCCTTGGGCTTTTTAAATTTTTATTTCAAAGAGGAAAGGACAGCAAATATTTCAACCTCCTCAAGCCATGTGAAACGCATTAACATGTTTTCCTCAGGACTTTAAGCACAAAGGCCGTTTGCAGGGGGCTCAGGAAAGCCCAGCACTTGCTGGGAAAACACCTTCTGGCACCAGACACCAGGTAGCTCTGCTCGAACATGCAGGGATCAAAGTTCACTAAGCAGGGAAGGAAAGCAGGGATGTAAAACTGGGCACAGTGGGGGAAAACCACCTGCATGACCCTGGTTTGTGACTGAACGGTCCTGAAGTGCTGCTGCTGCTAAAAATTAAACTCCCTATCAGAGCAGGGAGATCTGAGCCCTCCAGTGCACCAGGACTTGAGCACCGTCCTGCTGAGGGCAGGTGGAGATCAGCAGAGCCACCGAGCAGGGCCACAGCCTCACACCTTGTTGCCATTGTTGTACATGGCGACCAGGCAGTGGAGGTGGAAGACATGGCCACATTTCACCAGCTTTCCCACCAGGTCGGGCTTGATGGCTGTCTGAGGTCCCTTGTAGCCGGAAGGTGCGGAGAGGCGCTCCATGCAAATGGTGCAGTCCTGCGTGGAAGAGGAAGAGAAGGGTCAGAAGGACGGATGCAGACAGAGCCTCACCAAGGCCACAGGGCTGATGAGCTGCCCAGCTCTTGCCCAGGGACCAGCACCCACCCCTGGGTGGCTGCAGGGGCTGGCCAACATGTGCGTGTGGCACAGAGACCCTCTTTGGATGGGGACAGGGACAGGGCAGAGCCACAAGGGGCAGCGGGAGACCACTGCATGGCACAGAGGCATCATCACCCACGTCTCCAGTCGCTACTCCCAGGTCAGAGAACCCCAGGACATCCCAGCACAGCCCCTGCTGCTCGCACCTCATCTGGCGGATGCCGCACCTTCTGCAGGTATTTTTTCAGTACTTCCTCTGGAGTTTTACCTGCAGGAGAGCAAGAGTCAGAGGAACCGGATGGCAGCGTGGGGGAAACCCACTGCCAGGAGCAGCAGGAGGGCACAGGGGTAGAGGAACCACGTAGGGAAGCAGGAACAGGAGCCAAGTGGAAAAGCTCCTCTTACCCTTCTTGGCCTGTTTCTTGGTGGTCTTGCGGCAGGAGTGGGAGATGCCAGGGATGGACTGGATCTCGCTCTTACTGACAGGAGGGGGGTGCAGCACCAGCTTGGGGGGCCGCGTCAGGCAGACAGGCAGCCCAGCTGCACTCATTAGGATCCCTGTGATCCCTGGGCGAAAAGGCACTGATCACCCAGCAGCACCCAGAACCCCAGATGTTCCCCCAAAAACCAGCCAGCTGGGGCTGACTTCCCCCTGGGGAGGGGGAGCAGTCACCCCACCCTCACCTGCCAATGCTGGGTTGACGGGGCTAGAGCCTGTGAGGTTCTTCACAGGGACGGTGGGAACCCTACAAAGAGCCAGCAGAGAGCACATCAGGGCTGGCAGCAGGCACCCACAGCCCCACAGGCCCCAGGGCCAGACAATAGTTGCCTGAGCAACTGCACAGGCTGGAAATAGAAAATCCCCCGATGGGGCGACATGCCCCCCCTGCCCCACCGCCGCCTTTTCTCTCACTCTTTAGAAACCCTGCCTGTGCCTCCATTCACAGACCCTTTTTGTCACTGCTCCCTGGGCCGGTCTGTTGGTTTTTAACTCTTTTCTCCTATGGCCACATTGCTGCCACAGCTCTTTCTCCCCTCCCATTAGGGCTCTCTTCCATGGGAAAGTTTCCCAGGTCAGGAGTGGAGGGAAGGGGGAGGATGGAGAGGGAGAGGAAAGGGGGCAGGCTGTGACAGAAGGCTCATGGCAAAGCCAGACAAAGGAGAGAAACAGGCTCATTAAATGCCCACTCCCTCGAAAAAAATTGTCTTCGAAGGGTGGGGGTCTGGAGGGACCCCTTCTCATGGGTTCTGAATGGCTTTTCTTTGGGCCTTTTGCAGTCCCCCACTCATCCCCTGCCACCGAAAGAGCAGCCTCAGCCTACTCATTGAGATGCAGAAGCCACCCCATCCCTGCTCCAGTCCCTAGGCACCAGTGTGGAAGACGAGGGGCCCAGAAGAGCCCTCTGCCCACAGGAGGTTGGAGACCATGAGATCTCCCACCAGGCTCGGGGGCAATCACACCCCTGCAGCAGGGAGCCCCCAGGGGCTGCTGCCCCTCTGTGCCCCAGGGAAAAACCAACCCAAAACCCACACTGACCATGTTCTCCCCGCAGCTACCCTCTGACTCGCACGTGGCAGGACTCACCCAGAGGCAATGAGGACACGGGACTGGGCGATGGCCAGGCGCTGGAGGTGGCTGCGGTTCACGGTGCCAAGGCCAGGGCGGGAAGCTTTGCTGCTGCCCGCACCAGGGGGGCTGGTGGTGGCACTGGCTGAGCTCAAGGCTGGCGCGCTGCCTGCCTGCCGCCGGCTGCCTTGGGCTGCCAGCAGCTTCAGTGAGCCACGCACCACAGCCACGCTGTCGGGTGCCTTGGCCCCCGGGGCTGGCACTGGGGCTTTGGAGGTGGCGGGTGGCGCAGCAGGGACTTTGCGGGGCTGCAGGGTGGCCGTGCCAGGACCAGAAGCTGACACAGTGGCTTTGACACTCATGACCAGGAGACACTGGGGACAGGCACAGGCTGGAACTGGGGGGGCTGCCGCCGCACCAGGGCTAGCCGGCCAGGACTGTGACTTGGGCAGGGTGCCTGAGACCAGAGGATAGACCATGTCAAGGCGGCGGCGAACACGTCGCTTGCGCTGGGTCTGACGGTTGATCTGGCCCATGGTGGCAAAGTCGATGACATAGCAGAAGCCAATGGCACTCAGGTCCACCCAAGGGTGCTGCTTCTCGTAGGCACGCTGGATGGTGATACCCACATCCATGTCATAGGGCGTCCATGTCCCACTGTCGTTTTCCCACTCCCAGACAACTCCCTTGCCTGGCGCTGAAGATGGGTCGTAGTAGCTGCGCCGGACAGGTCGGATAGTGCCTGAGGGAGGGTGAGAGATGTTGTCAGGCCCTGGCGCCAGCATTCACCTGCAGGCAGGAGCAAAACCACCCCAACCTGCCCTGCCAGTGCTGTTCCACAGGGGGACAGGACAGTTTTCCGGCTTCCTGGCTCAGCCACTGTCTCCACCCTCCCAGGGGACTGCTGTGCCTTGGTATCCCTGCACTGCTGCCTGCAAACTGCCCTGCCACTGCCACACTTGAAAGGCCAGGTAGCTCCATGGCCGTATAACACACAGCACTGGGGTGCACCCAGTGAGGGAAGGCCAGATTTCACCCCACTGGTCTACTGTGGCAGTTGCCCTCCTAGCCCCAGCCCTGATGGGGAAACAGAATCACAAGCTTGGCCACTCCAACCTGCTCCCAGGGCCCTCCTGGGAGCCTGATGAAACCAGGCATGTAGTCACCAGACTCCTGCAGTGCCTGCCACGGCCCCATCTCCCTCTCAGGTCTGGAGCGGGATGGGTAATAAAAGATTAAAGGGGCAGCTCTGAGCCTTGCAATGGTGAACATGGCCAGGCTCAGCCTTGGGGTCCCATCCTGAGCATGCCTCTGGTGCCCAGAATTGTTTGGTCAGCAGGTGGGATGAGCTCATGAGCATCATTGCCTCCACACTCATGCAAACCCCCATGGCTCAGCCCCACTGCCAGCAGCAGGAACAAGAAGGCTCAAAGAGAAGAAATACTAAGCTGCCTGCTTCAGCTTTTCACCACGTGTCTTCCACAGCCTGCAAGAATTTCAGTCCTTTTCTACCCCCACCTCTCCACTGGGAGCAGTCACCACCACCTGACCCAATACAAGAACACATTCCAAGAAAAAGTGGGCTAAAAAAGAAAAAAGACAAAGCTGTTTATTAGCACTAATGACATTAGCACCCTGTTATGGAGAATGGGGTGTACCTGCACCCCAGGGAAGCCAGACCACTGTTCCTGTCCTGCCCAGGAACACCCGGGGGAGAAGAGCTGCCGGCACTGGTGGCACAAAGCGGGGCAGAGGGGAGCGGGGCGGTGATTTATCCTAATCCAGCATGAGGCAGAAAGGGCAGCAGCAGCAGCATGTGGCATCTGTCGGTCCCCGGGCGGTGGTGTGGGAATGCCAGGCGTCCCCCCAGCCCAGCGTGGCCAGCCGGCCTCCCATTCAGCAGGGGAAGAAAAGGGACAATAGCTATTCAGGCTCTGCCAGGGTCGTGACCCCCCCAAATCAGAGCTGTTTAATGACCCAAAATACCAACATCCCCAGCAACCCAGGGAGACACAGAACAATCCCTCATTCAGGCCTCCTTCCTGGTGACAATAGCCCTCAGAGACTGGCCCCCAGCCCTGCCGCAGAGGTTCCTCATCCCCACACCCCCAGACAGGGGAGGGTCCCCACCACCACCCAGGGCTGCTGGGAGAAGAAGGACAAAGGAGTGTCCAGCACCCCACAGCACGCAACACCTCCTGCCCCAGGGACAAGGAAATCGGCTGGTCCCCTCCCGATGGCCATCATACGCTGGGGGATACAAACCCCCTGAGCCAATCTCTCCCCCATGGATGCCTGTGACCCACATCCCTGATGCTCCCAAGACCATACGTGCCTCACCACCTTGGAAGGTGCCCTTCCACATACCCTACCCTGTGGACCCCCCCAGTGCCTGCTCATTTCCCCCACACACCAAACACCCCTTCGCCTGTCCAAACCATCACCCTGGGGACCTCCCACCTGTCTGTGCCTTAATTTGGCCTGAAAGAATTGCACAGCACAGGGTCTTTGGGGTCGGTGGCACCTCTGGGGTAGCACAGAGGCAGCTAGGCATGGTGGGGCACGGCATGAGGAGGGTCTGCAGGCGATAGGCTCTGCGCACAAAGGGGCTGTGGGGTAGGAAAGGAAAAAGCCACAGCGTGCAACAGGGTGCAGGGAGGTGCAGCAGGAAGAAGGCCAGACAGCATTACCCCGTACGGGCCCAAGAACGCACAGGCAAGGCTGGGCAGCACACAATATGACAAGCACCTGGGGACCAGGCAGGATGGCATAACACAAGCTGGCAGCAGGAGATGCCAGGCAGCATGGGCTCAGGCAGCATCAGGCAGGGCTTGGCAGCAGCATGGTGCTGGGCAGTGAGGAGCCCAGCTGTGCTATTCCAGGGCAAGCAGCACAGTGCAGTGCAAGGAAAACCCAGGTGCCATATGGGACCTGGCAACGCAATCCAATATCAAGCAGTGTAATGCAATGCAGCACCCAGCAGCGCAGTAAAGCCAGCAACATGATGGCAGAGCGGGCGATGGGATGGAAAGGATGTAAGGCAGAGAAAGGCAGCACAATGTGATACGGGACTGGGAAAGGCAGAGCAGTACAGCCCAGCTCCAGCTTAGGCAATGCAGTATGGGGCCCCGCAGCACGGCATTGTGCAACACGGTGGAAGGCAATCCCAGGTCAGGCAGCACCATGCAATACCGGACCTGGCAGCAAAGCAACTCTACACCAACCGGTGCAATGCAACAAGGGCCCTGGGATGCAGAACGAATCAGGACCAATGGTGCCAGGCAGGAAAGCACCAGACCGGAGAGGGCAGCGCGGGGCTGCCCGAGGGACCAGGGCAGGCAGCGCTGGCTGGGCCCTGTGGCGCGGTACGGTGCAACTGCAGAGCGGTCCGCACGATGCGGTGCAAGGTCCGGCAGCGCTGGCCGGCACCGAAAGGCGCAACTCGAGTTCGAAGCCGGGAGCACCGTGCAGCCGAGAGCCGCGGGTAGTGCTGCGCCGCGGCCGCCGTCCAACGGCAAGGCCAGACCGGGGGCCCGGTGCAACGTGCAGCCAGGGCGACCGGAGCAAATCAACGCGAGGGCAGCGCGGGAGGCCCGGCCCGGGCGACTCACCGGTGTCCTGGCGGAACTGGTGCATGGACTGCAGGTCGATGATGTAGGGCGCCAGGCGGCTGTCGGCCTGGCCCAGCACCACGCTGCCGCCTGCCCGCGGCCCGGCGCGGGCCACAGCCTCGATGTGGTGGCTGACGGCCGGGCTGTAGGGCCGCCACCGCCCGTGCTCGTTCAGCCATTCCCACACCACCACGGCCGAGGCCAGCAGCATGGCTCCGCCGCCGCGGCCGCTGCAGCCCGGCTCGCCGGCTCTCGCATGCTCGGCGCGGAGCAGGACGCTGCCCGCCCCCGCCCCGGGGCCGGCTCCGGCTCCGGCGGGCGCGGAGCACGGGCCGCCCCTCGGCGCCGCAGCGGGGGGCGGGGCCCGCCCTGACGTAACCACGCCCGGCCCGGCCCGGCGGCGCCGAGCCCCCGGCGGAGTGAGGGAGCGCGGCCGGGAGGAACCATTCCCGCGGAGGGGAGGGGGGAGAGCTGGGCGCGGCTCTGCCCTACGCGCCCGCGGACCCGGGAGCACCCCTCGCGCGCCCCGCACCTCCCGTGTCCCGGTGCCCCAACCCTGCAGTCCCCGGGGCCCCGGCGTCCCCCACGCCCGGCCCGGGGGTCCCGGTGCGCACCCGCCGCTGTGCGACAGCCCGTCACGCGCCCGACACGGCGGGACTGCGGGACCGGACCAGCGCCGTGCGCCGCGACGGAGCCGCGGGTCCGAGCGTCCTGGGCGGCCGGGACCTACCCCAGAGCTGCCCGGGGGCGGCCCGCGTGAACGGAACTGAGCTCAGAGCCCAGGGTCGACACGTGCCTCGCAGGGCACCCGGGCCGGACCCCAGCGCCCGAGACCGGGTTGCTGGACACTGCTTGTGTTCCCCGGGAGGAGCTTTTGGGGAGTTCACACGCAGCTCCAGACTAGTACGAGGCTGCAAATCCTTCGGGATGCTCCTGGGGCTTCCGTGTTGCCTCGCGACCCAGGGGCTTTGCTGTGCAAACCGGAACCGGTGCAACCAAACCCCACCCCCCGGAGGTGTGCGCGGGCACCTGTGCTTTAGCGTGACTCCCTGTGAGCGGAGCAATCGGCGCTGCTCCATCCCAGTTTCACAGGCACTGCCAGCGGTGTTCGTGGTGAGAAATCATTGGGCAAGCTCTAAATAGAGGAAAAAAAGAAGGGAAGTTAAAAAGTGGGAAAGAAAAAGGTGGAGAGTAACTGCAGTGCTGCCAGCTGGCAAGCACCATGGTGAAAGAGGAGGCAAACCGCAGAAGTTCAAGCAAATCTCTCCTTCCAACTTGTTCCCAAGAGACGTGGCTGGCTATGCTGGAAGTGTGTTTTCCTGTGAGAAGGGAGATGTCGGCCCTTCCCTGGACGGCAGCGTGGCATTGGCAGTTTTCACCCGCTCCTTTGGGGCAGAGAGTGCAGCCAAAGCCACAACAGGGAAGCCCAGGGAAATTCTTTCTGCAGATTCAGGACAGAGGAAAAGGTTTTCCTGTTATTAAAAAGGAAAGTGTTGGTGAACATCCCAGCACCCCCAGCTCAGGATCACAGTGTCAGGAGCCAGCACAATAATGCTGGTTCAGGATTGTGGAAGGGGCTGGGAGAGCTGGTGGGGCTGGTGCAACTGAATCCACCTGCCCCTGGTGCATGGTGAATTTATCCTCTCCCAACACCCAGCACCAATGCCAGCACCCAAGTACGGGCATGCCCGAGACAGGGGAACAGCCTCAGTCACTTTGAAACCTTTCCAGTCCCACAGAGGGTGCCCAACCCAACCACATGTTAAGCCCAAAGATCTTTTTTTTTTTTTTTTTTTTTTTTTTGAATTAAACACATCTGTGTGTTTATTTTGGTGGTTTGGTGGGTCCTCCCCCCTGCAATTAGGGAGCACACACTCCCCCTTCCTCATTCCCACCAGCACTGCAAATCCTTCTTCTCTTCCCAAAGCACAATCTCAGATGGCTTTTTGGTGGGTATTTAGTTTACATTCAGGGTCCTCAGTAGCTTTAGCCATGTAGGTATGCCTGTGCTCCCCTTAAGCTCTTCATATCTGTCTCCAAAATCAACAGCTTCAGTCACCCCCAGCCACCCAGATCAACTTAACTTCAGCCTGCAGCAACAGAAGTCCAAAGGGCCTCCCAGCAGCAAGAGAGCTTGGCCATCAGGTGCCCCCATTCTCACCAGTGAGTTCACCAGTGGTTCCCTTTGGACATCACATCTTTGCTGCGTGGTGCGGGCTTGGTGGAAGAGAGAGCTCCAGAGCCTCTCACTCAGCCAGAAGTGCAGGTCTGGCCTATGGCTTGTGTTCTTACATTGTTCCTTTGTACTGTGGCCATTTCAAAGTATTGCGGGTGCTCTGCAAACAGACGCATCTAGTGTTGCCAGCAAGGAAGGAATGAGTGAGGCTGCAAAAGTGGCAGTGGTGCTGCTGGGCACAGCCCCAGGAAGCCCCTGGAGCAACATCATCCACTTTCAATCTCCATCCACTTTCAGTCCCCATCCACCTCCAATCTCCAGTGCTGTTCCGACTCCCAGAGTGTGGCAGCAGCGCCCAAGCTGACCTCGTGGCACCGCCAGCCCCAGATCAGGAGGATCGAGTTACTGGAACTGGCTTCCAGGGAACATGAAGGTCACCTCATACCCAGACAACTGCAAAGGGAGAAAAGGGGTCTCCCCTCACTCCAAGAAAGACATTGATGTGCTGGAGCGGGGCCAGAGAAGGGCAACAGAGCTGGCGCAGGGCCTGAAGCACAGTGTGATGGGGAACAGCTAAGAGACCTTGGGGGTTCAGATGAAGAAGAGAAGGTTCAGGGAGGACCTGATCGCTCCCTACAACTGCCTGAGAGGAGGATGGAGCCAGGAGGGGGCTGGGCTCTGCTCCCGAGGAACAAGGGATGGGACAAGAGGAAACAGCCTCAAGCTGCACCAGGGGAGGCTCAGATGGAGATGAGGAACAATTCCTGCCCCAGAGGGTGCTCAGCATTGGAACAGGCTGCCCAGGGCAGGGCTGGAGTCACCGGCCCTGTAAGTGTTCACACACTGTGTAGGTGAGGCCCTCAGTGCCATGGGTTAGTGGCGGCCTTGGCAGTGCTGGGCCTTGATGATCTTAAAAGGTCTTTTCCAGCCTGGTTGATTCTATGATGCTATGCTCCTGCCTGCGCAGGTGGCAAGACTCGGTGTTGGATGTGCAGCTTTCCACATGTCCATGCCTGCCTTCAGGAAGGTGATGGGCAGCGGGTGGGCAAGGATGCGAGCACCCAGCCACTGCAGAGCACGGGGCTGCAAGGGGAGAAGAGCAAGATGGTTTCAAGAACACAAAGCAGCTGAGACTGGAAAAGAGAAACATTTCCTGAGAAAGGGGCTCACTTTGACTAGTCATGAAAAAAATAAATGCCATAAATTGTTATTCTCAGAAGCAGAAACACAGAAACATTGCAAATAATCCAGTCTGAGCTGCAAAACTGAGGTCAGGCAGAAAGTGGTGATGAAGAAGGTGCATGTTTTACCTCCCAGGCATCGCCCACAAAACAACTGGGCACTACCAAACCACCCCCAGTGCCATGGGGCAGCCACAGCCCTGGGGCCCTACCTTCCCCGAGTGGTCAGCGTGGGAGTTGAAGGCCCTGGCTCAGTGTCAGCCTTTGTCCTCCCACAGCACCCGGTGCCCGCGCAGACACTCCTGGCACTGGGGCAGGCACTGGGCCCAGTGCTGCCACCACCCACCACGACAAAGCCGCTTCGCATGGGGCCCGCCAGGCACGTCCCCAGCCGCCAGGCACATCCCCACCCCATGCCTCCACTGTCCCCTGGCGTTGCCTCCCTCATGCAGATCAGGAAGAGGGACCACATCGGGATGGGGCAGAACCTCAGTGACAACCCCCCCATCCTCCTGCCACCTCCATCTCCCTCATCTTCACCATGGCCTCCCAGCAGGTCCAGTTCCCCCCAAACCTCCCACCCCACTGGAACCAACCTTCCCTTGGGGTGGGGTAGGAAGATGGCAGCCCAGGCTTCCCCAAGAAGTCCCAGTCGTCACAGTAGATAACCCATCCCTTTTATTTGCTTTGAAGCCATCAAATCCATTCAGCAAGTAAACCATAGTGTGGGCACTCCCATTCATGGGGTGAGCAATGTGGTCCGGCTGTTTCGTCTTTCATGCTGTTTCCATCCCAAAATAACGCCTGGAAGCACAGACCTCATTGTGGAGGGTCTTCTGAATCACAGCCTTCAGCTAAAAGATCCTCTCCGTTACCTTGTCCAAGCGATCAAGAAATCTCCTCCTGATCATACCCCGCTGCCCCCCCCCCAAAAAAAAAAAAGCCCCCAAGCAGTTAGAGCAGGAATCCCAACACAGTAATCATGAGCCAGGCAAGAGCACACATGAAGGTCAAGCCTTGCATCTTGCAGCTGGGGGCACGTCCCAAGGCTCCTTCACCAGGAGACGTTTCTCTGTTCCTTCACTCCTGCCTTGCCTCCACACAGCCCTGAGGCAGCTCTTGCCTGCCCAGCCACGCAAGCCAGTCAGTGACCAGGCTTCACAGAAAAGGCCACACTGCCACAGCCCCCTGGGGGTCATGGCCCTGGGGTGAGCGGCAAAGCTGCTACCAAGGGAACATCTGCACCCCCCGAGGCTCACCCACATCGGCTTCCTTGCTCCCTCCAGCACGGAGCACGGCCCATGCCCAGCTTCCCCACAGGGAACAGCACCAAGAGTGTGGGGGTGCCAGGGTTTAGTGAGATGGTCCCTCCCGTCCACCCCCTCCCCGAACAACCCCCTCCGCTGTCAGCAGCTCTCTGCAGAGGTGGGCAAGGAGCCCCTCACTCTGTGGGATCTAACCCCTGCCCCGTGCCTGCCCTCAGGGGCTCTCGGCTGGGTTGGCAGCCGTGCTGCTGCCCGGGCTGGGCTTGGCGAGCTGCCGCAGGTCCCGCACGGACCTCACTGCCCACTGGGCTAGCTCCCGCAGCACACCCAGGCCCCGCAGCTTCCTCTCGAAGAGGCTGAGCTGGGGGGGCACGGGCAGCACAGCCGCCTCCTCGCTGGGGGGGCCGCGGTTCTCCAGCCGCAGCAGCTCCTCGAGGTGGTAGGTGAAGGCCGAGACCTGGAGCAGGACAGCCGCCAGTGCCCGGCCCAGCGTGGCATCAGCCTCCCCCAGCTGCTCCTGCTGCTCCTCCAGCATCTGCGCCAGCAGGGCTCGGAATGCTCGGTACGCCGCCAGGTTCTCCAGCAGCCGCTGGGTCCCCGTCTGCTCATCCCACCGCTCCACTGCTGCCAGCGGCACCCCCTCCACGGCTGCCACATTGGCTGATGCATCCAGGCCCTGCTGCTCCACCTGCAGGGATGACAGCAGCCAGGAATCGCTGGCGGCTGGAGAAACAGGGGACCCCCATTCTGCCCAAGGCCCGGCTCCAGGGTGCCCCGGTTCAGCTTCAGGGCTGGCCATGAGACGTTCGGGCAGCACAAGGCCAGGATGGTGCTTCAGGTTTGCCCATGCATTGCCTGGCAGCGCCAAGGCCCAGATACCAGCTGCACTTCATCCCTCATCCCTACCATGGACCAGCTGCTAAAAGCCCCCTGGACTCTGGTGGCAGCGGCCGCCCTGCGGGGCCACAGCGACAGGGCAAACTCACATAGGTGTCCAGCAGGTCAACGACGTCCGAGCGCATCTTCCCAGCCAGGCGGATGCCTCGGCTGCACAGGTCGCGGTGCCGGAGCGTGGCTGAGGTGCTGTCTGCTGCAGCCATGGCGCGGGCAGCAGGGGCACCCGGCTCAGGGCACAGCGCCTGCACGGCCCGGGGAGGACAATCCCTTGCTGAGCTGGTGCATTCCAGCCGGGAGCTCCACTCACATGTCCGCTGGCCTGGCTCTCCCCCTCTTCCGCGCCTGGGGCCTGGCACAACACTGCAAATTCCCGCCTCTGGGATCAACAGCAACAGATTATTTCCCTAATTCCCCCATGCATCACCACTCCAAGTGCCTTGCCCAGAAAAGTCTTGCCTGGCAGCAGCAGGCTCCCAACCCCAGCTGCGTCCCATTCCTCCCTATCAGCCACACAGTGCCATTAGCAGCACGCTTACCCCCCCGGGGCTCATAGCAGAGCCAGAGAGCAGGAAACCACTGCTGGGAAGAGGAGAGCAGCACCCAGACATTGCTCAGCACCTCGGGCTGGGCAGCAGGGCTGGGGCCCAAGCGGGGCAGAGCGCTGTGGGCTCACCAGTGAGGGGAACCCGCGGGCTGGAGCTCCAGCACCAGCTGCAGTCTGGGCTGCAACCCAAGCCCCAACAGGCGGCTGCGGAGGCCTGTCCCAGCCACATCCAGCCCTCTTATTCACCCCAGGGCCGTGTGCAACCAGGTCACCCAGGTCTAAACCCCCTTTCCCAGAGGGGTCCTGGCCAAAGGGGGCTGCAGACAGAGGAGAAGGTCCCAGCCACCCACCACAGATGAGCTGCATGCACCAAGACAAAAACAGCCCTGTTGGTTGGTTTGGTTTCTCCTCAGTACATTTATTTTGGTTAGGCATTACCCAGATTAAGAGAAACAAGAGGAGCTGCAGAGCCACGCCCCCGCGGCACCGGAGCACAGCGAGCCCCCTGCCGAGCCCCGGGGCCGGTGGCCAAACCCAGCAACGTCGTTGCCACCTGGTGGCTACTGCAGAGAGCGCTGCGGGACTCCAGCCTAAATCCCGCACCCCAGGGCCCCTGAGGGCACCCCTGCCCGCAGCCGAGCGCGGGCGCAGTGCCCTGGGCTCCCTCCACTCCCTCCCCGGGAGGAGAGAAAAATAAATACGGGGGGAGGGGGGGAAATACAAAAAAGTTTATTGCAAACTACTACAATAATTTATTGAAGCAAACTGCATGCGAGTGACGGAGACACCGAGGGGAGGAGGAGCTGCAGGGGGGCTCTGTCAGTTTTAGGGTTTCAAATGGGAGTGGGAGAGGATCCACACCACCTCTTCTGCGCCAGGGATAGCAGGCTCTGGTTAGAGGAGAGGCTGAGACCCGGAAAAGAAAAAGGATTGCGACAAGAGGTGTGGAAGGGTAGGGCAGGGAGTGGCAGGGAGCAGAGGTGTCCGGGCTGGGAAGCAAAGGGGCTGCTCCCTTCCGCACCCTATGGCAAACTCCTGGCTCTGCTCGGGGTAGGCGCAGAAGGAGGCAGCCCCTGTTGTCTCCCAGCCTGGTGCCACATGTCGGTCACCAGATGGAGCGAGCCCTTGACCCGACAGCACTTTAGTGCCAGCCCTCGGAGAGCAACCCATGAGCGCTCAGTGTAGTGCGCTGGCCGAGGCTGTACCACGGGGACGGGGCAGGACACAGGAGCAGGCACAGCGGAGAGGAGCCAGCAAACATGCCCCTGCACGACACAGCTCGGCAAGCCCCACACTAACCCCACATGAGACCCACACTGCTGGTCTGGGTCTGAACACATCACATCTCGCTGCTTCTCTGTAGTCCGTAAAGGGGAGGGCACTGGCTGGGCACCCAAAAGCTTCCTGCTTGAAATCACAGTAACATGATCCAAGGAAGAAACTGGATCATCACAACTGAAGAAACTGGCTTAGTTAACACCATATGGCAGCAGACCTGATGCGCACTGTCCCAGGAGATGGGCATTCAGCACACAGCCCTCATCTCCTGGAGAGGCTTGAACCTCTGCCACAGTGCAAGAACAGGGGATGCCCACACGCAGGACACAGACACTGTGCAAGCTGCTCAGCCACAAACACCAGAAGTGTTTGAACTTGCTCTGTCAAAGATATTAGTGTAAGGGGGAAAGGGAGGGGGCAAATCAGGACAAACGACCCAGTCGAAGCTGTCAGGCTTGGGATACAGCTGGATTTTGAGGCAGCACAAGGGACAGTGTGGGTGTTCAGAGTCAGTTTCCTGTAAGTAGTTCCCAATTAAATTCCATTGTTTTACTGCTGTTCTCCAGTCCCCAGGCACCCTTTTGCCTAGCTGCTGTGTGCTACAGGCCAATACAGCTGATTATGTGCTCATAATACTTCAAGATACTTCGGCTCTGCTCCCAACTGCATAAATCCAACCAAAAAAACCAACCAAACAAAAAGCCCACGTTTTCCTTCATCTCTTCCAAAAGCACTAGGAATTCAAGGCCACTGAATCACCACACAAAGTTTCAGATAAGGGCAAAAAATCCAAGTCTTCATAGCAGACACATCGCATCCTATGTAAACTTTTCCAAGGGCTTAGTGCTATCCTAACTGCAGGGCAACACACAAACTGCCACGTTTCATGGAAAGCAGAGCTGTTTGTGTGGGACAGAACAGCTCTGGGAACATGCTGCACAACACCCTCTCCCCAAAACAGGGTCAGGGAGAGAAGCTGACAGCCCCCAAACCCCGTGTCAGCCTATTGCCGTGGACAAACCACCCTCTCCAGTCCCTCCTTCTGTGTCTTTGCCTAGACCTGGAAAGGAGAGGCAGAGTTGGACAAGGAGCACAACATCCCTCAGCAGCAAGCAGCTCACAACTGTCCCAAGTCTCAAGAACAAGTTCCTGGCTAACGACATTCTTCCCTGACAAGCTGGGGAGCAAGGGGGGAGCAAAGAGAGCATTTAATGCAAGGAGCTCCCCCCCGACCTGGGAGGGAGGCAAGAGCCAGCTGTTCCATCACTCACCTCATCCTCCTGCTAAAACACTGCTGCAGAGGCTCCCACTGCAAACAGGCTCTTCTCCAAGGGCTCTCCCTTTACTCTGGAAAAGCTGTGAGACACATCTGACTCCAGAGGCTGCCTTCACCTCTGCTCTCCCAGCTGCTGTTCCGATGGCACGACGTGCTCCCCGCAGCTCAGTGGTGCGAAGGAGCCTGAGAAACAGCCTGAACCCCTTCCACCCCCACCCCCTACGAACATAACTAAAGAATACCGACCCTTTTTTAATCAATAAATAAGGAATCTTGTTACCACAACACAAAAACGAAGCATGTTCAAAGTGCAAATTACTGTCGTCAAACTGGGATGCTCCTCCTCGCCTCTCCCACGCAGGGCTCCCGTAGCCCCCGGGCCTCTCCAAGCAAACATGATCTATGAGCCAGGGCGTTCCCTCCATTTCCTGCCAGAGCTGGAGCAGAGGAGTGCGGTGGGAAGAGGGATGTGCCTGTTCCACAGCTCACCCTGCTACGTGAGGGGCCTAAAGTGCCAAACCAAACTCTCCCAGCCCCAGGAGGAAGAGACTGCAAGGACCAGAATGCAGCGATGCATAGAAGTTGGGACCAGGGGCAAGAGGGAGTCCTAAGAAACCTGTCCAGAGCACATCAAATGCTTTCTAATTTGCAAGTGGGGCCACATCATGGAGCCAGAAAGGCATCTGCCTTGGGCTAGAGGAAGGGCTTCAGCAGTTTCTCCCCCCCTCCCTTGGAGAAATATGTCACTCAATCCAACTTGCTCTGGTAATGGCAGCATGTGCCCCTTTCTAAAAAGGAGCAGTGGGAGAGAGAAGTAGTTGGGAGAAAGAGGATGTGCTGTGATCCATGCTGGAGGGGAGCAGACCCTTCAGTTCTTTACTAGAATTGTGAGATTTGTTTCAATTTCCTCTGTTTCTGTGTCTTTTTTTTTTTCTTTCTTTCTTTTCTCCTCCTTTTAAATACAGAATCCAAACTGTCCCAGCACCCGCGTGCTCCCGCCCACTAGGGTCCAGTGGAGTCTGAATCTTCAATGAGCACCTCGGCAGTGGCTCCCAGGATCTCAGTGTTCATGACCAGCCCCTCGGGGTTTGCGCTGCTGCCACTGCCCACAAAGAGCTTCCCGTCAGCCACCAGGCTCACGCGCTCAGTTGCACTGCAGAACGTTTTGGGCATCCCGTCGGGATTCAGCAGCAGGCAATCCGCGGGGGCAGCGCTTCCCAGGGGGTCGGGAAGCAGGGGCAGGCCCTGGCCATCGGTGGGTGGCGCAATGGCCTCAGGATTAGTGCCCAGGATGTCAGTGCTGGTGATGAGGGCACCCGCGTTGGCAGCCAGTGCTTCAGCAATAAGCACTTCAGGATGGCTCTTGGCTTTGTGGGCCACAACGCTGTCCTTCTTCTCAAATTTCTTGCCACAAATGTTGCAGGAGAACTGGTAGAAGGAGTCTGCATCATGCTTCTTCATGTGCCAGTTGAGGGAAGCCTTCTGCCGGCACGTGAATCCACAGATCTCACACCTGAGAGGGAAGAAGGGGGAGGTCACAACAAAGGGATGTGCCCACACACTTGTGGGAACAGAAGGGAGGCAGCCCAGGAAAACAACCAGGGCTCACTAAAATGGGATGTCACAGTAGCTCCAGCTCTTCCAGTTTCAATTTGTGGAGGGTTTATGTTTCTCAGATCTCTCCTGAGACACTAACACAAGGAGTAGGTAAGAGAAGGGGCACCTCAACACTCCTACAGGTGTGTGTTTAAAGAGAGCTGGGACACCCGGAACAAGTTCCAGCCCTGACTTCAGAGCTGCCCTTGCTCTCAGTGGAGTCCATGAAGGGGTGTATCTAAGGGTCCCTCAAAGTAGGAGAGCAAGAGACAGGCAGAAGTACTCACTGCAAAGGCTTCTCGCCCGTATGGATCATTCGGTGCACTGCCAAGTTATGAGAACTCTTAAACGCCCGGGCACAGTACTCACAGATGTAATCCCTTTGATCTAAAAAGCAATACCAGTTGGAGCATTACTCTCCTGCAGACCTGCTCCCCTTTGAGCTCTCACATGTTGCAGGTGAAGCTGCTGAAGCAGCAGCAGAACCGGAAGTGCTGGGAAGCCAGCAGGCATAGCAGAGCAGGAGTCTCACAACATACCACAGCAGCTCATCTGGATAGTTGACGCATGATTAAGACTCTCCTAAAAGCCAATTATCCATCCTGACCGATAATGCAGGACTGGCAAGTTAGAATAAAGCTTGGGTTGTTCTATTACTGTACAGAACTCCCAAGTGATACTTGCCAGGGGGTGAATTAAAAACTCTTAAGGATACAAAACAAATGGGCTATAAAGATTGCAATCCAGAAGGAAGTAATACCCTGCTGCTGATGCACATCTATGCCATCTGCCTTGGCTTCACGCTCCCCAGAAATCCTCTAGCCTCTGGGCTTTTCCATTCCCCCCCCCTCTTTGTTCACTGTCCCAGGCAGCAGTCTGTATCCATTAGGGTTGTACCTGTGTGGTGTTTGGCATGCCGCAGCAGCTGCTTCTGGAGTCGGAAGAGCCGACCACAGGAGGGATGAGGACACACGTATTTTTTCTTCAGCAAGTGCTGGTACTTTATGTGGTGCTATAGAGAAAGAGTGGAAGGTTGTACATTCTCTCTACATGGCTAAGAGGACAGCTGGGACCCCTCAGCAGGCTACCAGACTCCAATCACTGACAAGACACCCTTATACCATGAACACAAAGGCTTTGATCTCCATTGAGAGAAGAAAGCCAAACTAATGTGGACATCTAGCTACAGGACAGATAGAGACACATGTGGCCACAACTGATTAAGTCTACCAAAAAGACAGCATCAGAAATGAGTGCTTCAGTGCTGGGTAAGGATTAGCTGCCAGTTTTCAGCGGCCCTTCCCTGCCCTCACACCTTTTGGGAGCTGAGGAATGTCAACGAACCTGCAGGTACCGTGGGTGAGCCAGGACGGTGCCGCAGCCTTCCATCTCGCAGCGCACATACTGTATCGGGGGCTTCTTCCTAAGGTGGCAGTGAGGGAAAAGGGCCACGGTTAACTCCTGGGTCTGAAGCCAGGGCAGCAGCAAGAAAAACAAGCGTAAGTGCAGCTCCATGATGTGAGAGCAAGGGATTACTGCTCCAATATTCCTATTTGGGCTGCGCTGTTACAGACTCTGTCCAAGAGTTCCTTCCTCTCCTTGAGGACTCTCCCCAGAGCTGAGAAAACTCCAGGAGACACAGAGTTCCCCAGCCTTTCACTGGGCAATGCCCAGCAAGGGATGAACTCAGAAGTGGGGGCAGGAGAAGGTGGGAGGGGCTGGCTCAGTTGGAAGAAATCAAAAACCCACAACTACAGGGAGAAGGAGTAATTGAAGAAGGGAAGACAAAGCACACTGCTTCCCCACCTTCAAAGCAGATTTCTATACTGTGCAGGAGAGATGGCTTTGAGACAATCAACATCTGTGCAGGACACAAGAGATGGAAGTCTTCGGAACAGAACTGAGCAGAGAAGATCACTCACCTTCTCTTGGGAAGCCTTGGGCTCTTGTCATCCTTTCTCCTTCTTCCTCTCCTGCAACAGGGTTACAGAAACAGAACTGAAAGACTCTACACTGGCGGCAGGCAGTTTTTGAAGTGCATGCTACAAAGCAGGAGCATGCTGCAAGAAATACTACAGAACTCTTTCACACTTCCAGGCTGAAAAGGAACACTGCACCCGGCAAGTCAGCACCTGCTCCAGCTCCCAACACTCCAGAGCTGCTAACGAAACACTCCTGCAATAGTTGGGCAGGTTCCCTAAAGAAGTGGTGTAACCAGGCCTCCATGCAAACTGTCCCTGCACCTCGCAGAACTGCCACACCACACAGAGCACCCTCCTGTGGGGCTGCAGTCCCCATGTGTCTGACATCTGGATTCCAACCTCAAATCATAGAATCATAGAATAGTTAGGGTTGGAAAGGACCTTAAGATCATCCCACTGCCTCTGCCAACAGTGAGGCTGCAGCTGCATGGTCTGGCATACTATGCTGCTGAATGTGGTTGCTTGGCTCAGATCTGTCTCAGCTGACTACTGATACCTGTTCACTGGAATCTGCATGGCTGTGGGACAGCCACAACCCAAGAGGCTGCGGTCAAAAGCCCCAACCCTTGTGCCACCATGGAGAGAGGAAGGGCTATTGTAAAAAAGTCTCTATTAGGCATCACATACTTCACGTTTTCTCTTTTAAACCTCAACTGTCTGAACAACTTGCACCCTTGTCATTAAATTCATCCCTCTCTAGGCTGTGCATCAGCACACAAGATTCTGCTCTGCTCAGTTTCTGCTACAAACAGGTAGTGAGCTATTGCCTCATGAGCTGTGAGCTCCAGCAAGATCCATCATGTACAAGCTGGAGGCAGATTCAGAGGAAGACAACCTTCTTGAGAAACAAATGCTTCATGTGCTTTGCTCTCACAACCCTTAACCACTTCCTAATGCAGTTTTTATAAACACGTAATTTTACCAGCACAGTCCAAAATTAATGGTGCACTTCATTTTCTCTGCTCTGTTGGGTTTCATACCACATGAAAAACATCAATCTGCATGACTAGGAAGAATGGGATGAATGATCTAGCTGCTCTTTTACAGTGGTCTGAATTAACTACAGAAGCTTATACATCTATCAAGACAAAAATCCATTTTGTCTGAGCAGACCTATGCAAGATGCACCCTGTTCAGAACATCACGCCTGCTTGATCATATTGCTGCACAGACACCAACAGTGGGTTGATGGAAGTCACAGAATCATAGAATAGTTAAGAGCTGGAAAGGACCTTAAGATCATCTAGTTCCAACCCCCCTGCCAGGGGCAGGGACATCTCCCACTAAACCATGCCACCCAAGGCTATGTCCAGTCCAGCCTTGAACACTGCGATGGAGCATTCACAACTTCCCTGGGCAACCCATTCCAGTGCCTCACCACCCTTACAGTAAAGAATTTCTTCCTCATATTCAATCTAAACTTCCCCTGTTTAAGTTTGAACCCGTTACCTCTTGTCCTCTCACTACAGTTCCTCATGAAGAGTCCCTCCCCAGCATCCCTATAGGCCCCCTTCAGATATTGGAAGGCTGCTATGAGGTCTCCACGCATCCTTCTCTTCTCCAGGCTGAACAGCCTCAACTTTCTCAGCCTATCTTCATATGGGAGGTGTTCCAGTCCCCTTATCATTCTCGTGGCCTCCTCTGGACCTGTTCCAACAGTTCCATGTCCTTTTTATGCCAACCTTATGAAGTTCAACCATGCCAAGTGCAAGGTCCTACACCTGGGTTGGAGCAATCCCAGGCACAGCTACAGCTTGGGCAGAGAAGAGATTCAGAGCAGCCCTGCAGAGAAGGACTTGGGGGTTTTGGTTGATGAAAAAATGAACATGAGCTGGCAGTGTGCGCTTGCAGCCCAGAAACCAACCGTATCCTGGGCTGCATCAAAAGGAGCGTGACCAGCAGGTCGAGGGAGGTGATCCTGCCCCTCTTCTCTGCTCCTGTGAGACCTCACTTGGAGTACTGTGTCCAGTTCTGGTGTCCTCAACATAAAAAGGACATGGAACTGTTGGAACAAGTCCAAGTCTTTCCTACCTTGTACTGTGACATCTTTATTGATAGCAAGACCATGCCAGTAACATGCTGAACTGGCACTCACCATTCAAGTCAAGCCTTCAGAAGAGGCACAGGTTTTACTATGCACAAAAGTAGCATCTGAGCCAAACACCATGAGTATGAGCCTCAGAAAGCCATTTTTAACAGGAAAATAAAAACCAAACCAATTCTCAAAATTCCATCAGCACCTGACCCCTCCCCAGTGGGATCAGCTCTGCAGCAGCAGAGCCCACAGCACACACCAGCAGAGGGAGCCCCATTTGTTCCAACTGTTCACACAGGAGCTACAATTGCAAAACCTGCTTCCCCCCATCCCAAGGAGTGGCTTTTACACACAAATCCAATCTACCTCAATTGCCAGATGAAAGTCCCAGAGACAGCACTCAGAAAGGTTTCAAGTCTCCACGCAAAGCACTAGTGACTGACCAGGCAGCAAAAGCTTGTTCTCCAAAGCCAGAGGAAAACTGATGTTCCTCCTGAACCCTGGCACGATGGTCCCAAACGTACAAAGAGGATGCTTGCAGAATATTCCTGTGTCTCCCTCTAGGCCCAGAACAGAGGAGACACTATCTTCTCCAACTGGCCTTCTAATCAGTCTAATCCGTCTCACACATCACAGCAGAAACCAATTTTAAGAATGCTCTGAAGTATTTCACACTGTGTGGCCATATCCAGGAAGATGACAAAAAACCCAGTATGGAGAAAACCCTCAGCTTAAACTATATGGAAATAGCAACTCTATTTTTCCTTGTTGAACATGCCAAGATACCAGGAAGCAGGACTTCTATCAGAACAACAGATTCTGCCCAGGCCAGGAGGAAGGGGAAACCACCACAACACTGTTGTACACTAGCAAGAGTAGAAAATATACATGACACACTGCTACACGTAACTGCAGAGTTTTACTCACTTCCTTGGTGGTTCTTCATCTTCCTGAAACTCACTTTCTTCTTTCACTTCTACTTTAATCTCTTTCTGTTTCTCTTTTTCCTCCTTCCCTTTGCTAGCTTTTCTCCTTTGCTTTGGTGTTTCCCTACAAAGATACAAATACAATGTATTATTCCAATACTCCTCCCGTTGTCTGTTTTGCACAAAGATTTAAGCAAAAAGTGGATAAAAGTTCAGGTCTATTTATTAAGTCTCCCTCCTAAGGAGAAATAAGGAAGAACCTGGCAGACAGAATGACTCTAAAGACTGTAGTCCACTGGAGAAGAACAGACCCATAGCTGTAGACAGTATCTAGAAAACACTGTGCCCAATGGGAGCCATTCCACCTGAGCAGCTGCTCAGGTTCTTTGGGGGGTACTGAGCTCATTCAACTAAGATGTATTTTTATTTTGTCTAAAGCCACAGTAAGTGTGCAATCAAATGATTTACTTCTCTAGATGGGGCTTGTAGGTTTCATCTCTCGGATCATCTTTGAAGGGAACTTCTTCCTCACTGATGAGCATCTCATCATCATCATCACTGCTGGCAGAAAAGGAAAAGGGCTTTAGCAGCAACAGCTTAAGCACTACTGCAATAATATTCATGCATCATCCCTCGGGATGGCAAAGACTATTACACAGCACTTTCTCATCCAGCATGACTGGGGAAAGCCAACAGATTGCAGTGACTAAGAACACGACAGCCAAAACAGACAAAGCTAGGCAGAGCAGCCTCCTCTTCTGAACCCACCTAACTACAGCTTCTGCTCCTGAGGGAATAAAGCTACAAGGTGAAGAGCTCAGATTAAATCTTACAATCCATTTCTCCACAGTATCTCCTGACATCTGCAGTCCATCTGCAACCCAGACTGAAAATGCAAAGGTCCAGAACTGAATGAAAACAGAGCTACTCTCCATCCATAGATCCTCTCACAGAAGCATTTATTCTGAAAAAAACTCAGGCCCTTATTTTAACTTCTTGAGACATTAAAGAGGAAGAAATGTCACAAAACAAGAGTTTCCTACCTGATTCCAGCTGGAGACTGATGTTCTTCTGTGACCTCTGAAAGGAAAAGTCACCATTAGGTTTCAATCTGTGTTCGCTGCAGTGAGCTCATCTGTCTCACGATATCTCCGTCGACATTCAGTGCCAGGAGTGCTGGTGGCAGAAGGTACTCATGACCAAGCAGCACCACGCCTGTACCAGCCACACTCTGCATACAGCTCACGAAGTTGCAACCACACCCAGCTCCCTTCAAGGCTTCCCAAGACCCGACTCTCTCCAGGAGCTCTCATGCCAGAGCTCCTCACGTACCGTACTCGAGCTGGTCTGTGTTTGGCTCCGACTTGCAAATGAGCTGCAGGGAGCCCGTCTTGGATCTGGAGGCACATGAGTTCTCGGTGTCCCGCTGGCGGGCCATGGTGACTGCCCTGCTGCTGCGCCAGCTCCTGCTGGGCCTGGCCGTGCTGACGGGGGAGCCATGGCTGAGGACACTGGACACCTCCTCCTTCTCTTCTTTGGGATCTGAAACACCATTGCAATCTCTTTAAGAATAATGAAAACATCAAGGCCATCATTAATTCACACTCCTCTCTGGGGCACGATGGTGAATGGTGTAACTGCCCCATGTACTCTGATGGGGAAACCCCTCACTGCCTCTCTCAGATGTGGAGCACAGCTCTACCAAGCCAGACGACACATCCCAGGGCCTTGCCGCAGCCAGGCTGCACTTAAAACTCTGATCACACTTCCCACTGCCTCTAAGTAAAGACACAAATGTTTAAAAGCAGCTTACATTTCCTTCTGATAAAGGCTTATAAGACAATTATTTGCTGGCTCCCATCTCCCCTAAGCACTACAAGATAGACACTCATAAACATCAGCAACTGCTTTATGAAAGACTAGCTTCAGAACTGGACCACAATCAAAGTCATATTTGGAGAATCCCCCAAACACATTTACTCAGCATTGTATACCTGGTGATAACCCTGAGGAATCCAAGCTAGATGTTTCTGGTCTTACGCTAGAGCAAAAAGCATCACAAGTGCTGTCAGCCTAAGGTCTCTGCACTCATTTATAGCTTCTACAGGTGGTTTCTTTTTTGGCTGATGGCTGATCTCCAGATACATTTTGGCATAACAGAACTGGCTGAAATACCTATGTGAGCAAGTTCATCCCTTAAAAATACCCGAGTTCACCTGCTCTTGCATTCCAGTGCTTGCTGTGACACTGGGCCCCAACGAATTCAAATGCCTTGAGACACTTCAAACCTGATGTGCTAAAGAAATTAATGTCAAGTAGATGGCTGTGTTCAGTGCTCAGGTCTGCCACTGGTGTGGCAGACAGGCACCTGCAGTGCTCTGCAGAGCCTGGGCTCCAGGCTGAGCTCTGACCTGCTCTTTTTTACCCAAATGCATTTATGCTGCTGCCCCATTCAGAAAGGTTTCTGCTGCCTCAGCACCAGCCAGCAGTACCCCAAGATGCCAGGGAGTTTATGGAACATCTGCTGGCAAAGCCCATGGGCACTCCCCTGAGGACTGGCTGGGGAGCAGCCCTGCCATGCTGGAGTCCCAGTGAAGAGCAAACTGCACATCACATAATCACAGAACAGTTAGAGTTGGAAAGGATTTTAGGATTAAAATCATCTAGTTCCAACCCTCTGCCATGGGCAGGGATGCCTCACTTTAGACCATGTCACCCAAGGCTCTGTCCAACCTGGCCTTGAACACTGCCAGGGATGGAGCATTCACCACCACTCCAGGCTTTCACCGCTCTCATTATAAAAAAATTTCTTCTTTGTATCTAGTTTGAGTCTCCCCCCGGGCAGGTCAAAGCCATTCCCCTTGCCTGTCCCTACAGGCTCTTCTCCAAAGCCCCTCTCCAGGTTTCCTGCAACCCCTCTCAGGTCTCCCCAGAGCACAGCAGAGGGGCAGGATCCCCTCCCTGAGCTGCTGCTCACTCTCTGGGGGTGCAGCCCAGCACACAGGGGGGTTCTGGGCTCAAGTGCTCACTGAAGCCAGGGTATGGGGAGATTCTCCTCACCCAACACCCCCCAGTCCTTCTCCTCAGGGCTGCTCCCAACCCGTTCACCCTCCCAGCCTGTGTTGATACTACGGGTTGCCCCAACCCAGGGGCAGGACCTTGTACTTGGCATTGTTGAACCTCATGAGGTTTGCATGGGCCCATGTCTTGAGCTTATACAGACCTGACTGGAGAAAGCCCTGAGCAGCAAGATGGGAACCCTATGCTGAACCCACATTAAACAGCAGCTGGGATCAGAGATATCCTGAGGTCCCTCCCAATCTGAAATCGCTAATTTTGCATCAATTTGCATCAAGCCTTTTGAAATAAACGATCCTTTTACTTCTAGCATGGACCTTTGTGTGACTCATACCCCAATCCTTGATTAACAGGGTGGGAATAATCAACATTTGACTGAAAAAATCTGACTGGAATACAGGATGGGAGGCATCGGAGTTTTGTTGTAAAACAGCAACCAAGCCTCAGGTCTTGCATGTATAAAAGCCACTTCATCATCAGAGCTTGAACTACACCACCTTTTTGGCATTCTGGGTTAGCAGACCACATGGTGAACTATGACTGCTTTGTGTCTTTAACCCTAATTGTGGACATCCTCAGGTTCTTTCGAATGTTAAATCAAATCCAAAACCACTTGGAACCATGCTCTGGCAATTCCCCCCTCCAACATTACCGTGCTGCCAGTGTTACCACACACTGCTGCTCTTGAAAGAGGTTTATTCCCTTGGAAGATCAGGCATTCAGCTAATTTCTTAGCAAAAGCTGGTATTTTAAAGATTACCCTTATGGATTTGAAACAGACCTCCCTCGGGATCCTTTTCTACAGAGCACCCTGCTCACCTTCAGATCTTGATTCCTTTCTCTAAAGTGAAAGTGCTTAATAAGCCTTTCCCCATGATTTCTCCTTTTCACATCAGCATGCTTGTCTAACACATTCACTGCACTTTTACATGCTGTGAATGCCTATGTACCTCCAAAAAATCAAATAGCTTGCTTTGTAGAACCCATAAAACAGTGTAGAGCTATTGATTGAAAATCCTTACAATTCTAGGGCCTCCTAACAGGGGACACAGGTCCCTCATGCAAGGGCCAGAGCTGCACCAGGAAACTTGTACCTGCAAAGTTTTCAGCTGCACAAGCAGATGGAACCAGCACTCACCAAGGCTCTGCCTGAAATCAAACACTGTGAAAGAAAGTTGTGGATTTTCAATATATTTCATGCCTCTTTCCAGTTTCCTTTCTCCTTCACACAAACACCTTTCTGATGAATGCAGCCTGAGCCACAAAAACCAGACCACCACCAAAATACAAACCAACATCCAAAACACTAAACACAGAGACAGCAACTGGCTGTTCCAGAGGAAAGCAGCACCTCCTGCTCCTGCTGCTTTCATGTCCAGCACACCTGACGGGGCATTAGAGGTGATCACAAGCTGCCACTGGAGGTGTTGCAATTCTAATTGTGTTTGAGGATTCCTCCCCCAGGTTCTGATACTTCCTGCTTAAGGTCAGGACTCATGCCTGCGTGGAGGTTAGGAACACAGCTGTCCTTCTCTGTATCACCAGTGGAAGGAGTTGGGAGGTGCCAACCTCTCTCAATTGACTACCCAGGGACCTCAGTTACTTTCAGTCTTGTCTTGGGTACCACACTTAGCCTGGTCAAATCCCAGCCCTGTGGATGAACACAGAGTTATCCATCTCCTCTCACAAACATCTCTACACAGAAAGCCATGCTCCTCAGACAGGATTTGGCTAATGGCATAAAGCAGCAAGAGAAACAACACAGAGGTGACAAAAAGATCATCAGTCTCCGCTCTTCCAACAAAAAAAGCAGCTGCTGGAATGTCTTGAAGCTTGAACCACAGGAAGGTTTTAAATGGGAAAGGCTGCAGTCAATTCTGCATTTCAAACTGTATAAACTTGTCAACACACCAGCTCTGGCTAGCTGCAGTTTCTTTGGAGGGCTCCTGTCATCCCAGAAGTCACACAGAAAATGGGTTATATGCCAGCATCCTGTTATTCCGTTGCCAGTGTCAACAGTGGCAATGGATACCAGGTCATAAGAAAGACTCCAGGACAAAAGAATATGAGACAATTGGTGTCAAAGCACCAGGGCAAAGCAAGAAGCAGCACCAAGCTGCTGCTGAACAACTGAGCTGGCTTCCCTCTGCCCGAGTCACGTCCCACAGAGAAGGGCAATGGAAGCTACGACTCTCTAAATGAATCTGCCAAGAAATGCCCCCATGTGCACTTCCCCTGCAACCCTCCAGCACTGACACTATTATCCACCTCATCCCGGAATCTCCAGACAAGTTTTGGGAACAGTGTGCACACCTGCACTTAGAACAGTAATTCAAGAGAGATGGGCAAAATCACATTTTAAAGTCATAGAATCATAGAATGGTTAAGATTGGAAAGGGCCTGATGGATCATCTAGTTCCAAGCCCTACCCATCCTCTTGATCTTTTGGCCCTGGGGCTCCTCCTACCTTGATCTGTCCCTTAAGTTAGTCACCAGATGACAAACTGCTTCCACTGGGAGGTACTTTCACCATTTTCCCAATTCTTCCAAACAGCCTTTAAACCTCACAGCATCCACGGCAGAACACACAGATTTGAATGATGAGGCATCAAACATCCTTTAATCTTTATAGAATCAGACTGGCTTGGGCTGAAGGTGCCTTAAAGCTCATCCAGCTCCAACCCCCTGCCAGGGCAGGGACACCTTCCACTAAAGCAGGTTGCTCCAAGCCTCGTCTGACCTGGCCTTGAACACTGCCAGGGATGGGACAGCCACAGCCTCTCTGGGCACCCTGTGCCAGCACCTCAGCACCCTCACAGGGAAGAACTTCTGCCTTACACCTAACCTAAATCTCCCATTTCAGTTTGAGGATTAATCTTAACATTTGTGAAGGAAACACATTACTGGGAAAAGGGACAAGAAAAGGAAACCTGGGAGGAAAATAAAGTTGAAGCTCTGGTAATAGTTTAGACAGCCAAAATACAAGACTCTGGGCACTGCTCTGCTTCTTAAAAGCTTACCCCAGTAACACCCCACCTTAACTCAACATGTAGTCAGCACAAATTTCCATTTCAGACACACAACAGAAACCTATTCTCATGCACACTAATTCTGCCACAGAGCACTGTATACAGGGTCACCACATCAGCAAAAGCATCTCTATCTCAGGACCCGTGGTATTTTTCTACGTGCACCAGTGCTGCCACAAACTGAAACAGAAGGGATATATACCAAAGCTTGTCCACTGTCTCCCAGACCACAAGATAAACCCACCCTTACAAGTCTCAGTTCCTCCCTATAACATAACTCCACTTTCCAGGAAGGATCCTCACAGGAAGCCACAGTGAGTAGCACTTGCACTTGCTCTCACTTTGCTTCTTCACATCACTCCCTGGCTCCACAGCATCTTCTCTATAGGAGACTGGTCCAAGGACAGGGTGCATACTGCTGCTTCCTTACACCACTGGTTGCAAGAAGTGCTGAGTGCGTCTGAGTAACTGACAGCGAGCTGACAAGCACCTGAGCAGTATATACACATATCCCACAGCCAGCAGCTCCCCAACCTTCTTCCCAAGCACTGAAAAAGCACAAGTCGCAGGCCCATATCAATTACTCACTGAAAGGAGCAGAAAGGGAAAGTCTAAACCAACTGCATTTACTTCCTGAAGAAGCAGTAGGACTTCGTTCATTACAGGATCCTGCTGTGTCTGCCACCACTCTCCTACCCCTGCTCCCCTCATCCCCTGCATATGCAGTGGCGATGTTGCCCTGGACTTTGGGAAATGTACGCAGAATTCCCTGCAGGAAGGGTGTGCAGAAGGAACACTGGTACAGATGCCATTGTGCAAAGCCAGCAGCTGCTGGAAGTCACTGCTGTCCTTGGTAGACACCTTCATGAAATACCTATGTACAGTTAAGTAAAAGGAAAATCAACTGTGAATTATTAAGCTACAAAACAACTACTGTGAAAACCAAAAATCATGACAACATATAGACATCTCTGACTGTGAGTTTTAACATAGTAACTATACAACAGATCGGGCACTGAACACATACTTCCATAACAGCACAGACAAAAATAAAACTAAGGAAGAAAAATCCTAGTGAAAACCTCTATCCAAATGCCTCCCCCCCCACCAGAGAGCTGTGAAATTGTACATATGGGAGCCAGGAAAATCCCTGTAGGAGTCAAAGGAGGTTTGGGCAATCTGAGTTATTTAAATTCACCTATTTTTATAAGGTTTGGTTTTAAGTAATGACATTTCTCTCAAAACACTGACAAAAGTCTTAAGGCAAAGCAGTCATCACCAAAGCAGCAAAAAGCTTTAAGAATACAAACAACGAGGTGTAACATGAGTTACCTGTGCTACACAACCAGAGTCGTCTTTTAACCTGGGGAATCATACCATTTCTCTGGCAGTTACAAGTGGACTTCTACAGAGCAAACTTATATTCCCCACTCATCCCCCTGCACAGCCCTTGAAGAAATGGCTCTGACCTTCCCTGGGCCTCCAAACCACAGCTGGAAATCCACTGTGATGGGAGGATGGCTGATATGCCAGCCACCCACACAGCGTATTACAGTGGCCTCATATGGAAAAGACTGGGGAAGAAATCACAAAACAAATCCCCAAGACAGTTCTCCACATGTGAGCATCCAACACAAGTATTCCACCCAACTGCACTTCCAACACAAGGTTTCTACAACCATATGCTGCAGCAGCATGTCAGCACTGCTGCATCGCCCTCCAACCCACACTGCTGGGCAGAACCCCTTGATCTGGGAAGGGATTCCCAAGCAGGTGACTCCAGGCACATGGCACTCCACCTCTCGGTAACAGCTGTAAGTAAATCCAGGCTTCAGGTATCCAGCCACTACTCCAGCACTTCCTGCAGAACCACCACACAACCTGGTTTGAACTGCAACCAACTGAAAGATTTCAAGCAAACTCTTCAAAGTGGTTCCCAAACAGCAGACAAAAATCTTACAAAAAGGTGGATAGACAGAAACTGGTTTGGGTGTCAAACTGAATCAGAGAAGCAGGTTTTGTTTGGTTGCCAACATGATTTTAAGAGCCACAGTAAGCACTGAATTTTCAATGCAGCGATGGAAGGACATGAACTGTGTTTATTAAATCTATATTCCAATAATTAGTCAGGGCTAACTAAAATGAAAACTATATCCACAAAACATACAGCATTGTGGGAAGTTGAACGTGAATGACACTGCACAGTCTGGCTCCAGCTGCATGAATTAATTTCTAAACTGAGATTAAATGTTCTACTTATGTAACTAATATTGCTACAGAAAGACACCAGGAGATACAGCAATTGCCTGACTAAGCAGATGAGATGGGAAATACAACTGGTAGAGCTGACTTTGCAACTGCCTTCATGCACACCAGCCCGGTCACAAGCATGCACCAACTCTGACACAACACACACCTTCGACTTTAACCTTCCTGTAGTCTTCGTATCAGACCTGCACAGCCATACCTTTGTGCCTGGGCTCCCAAGTCAATGAGCAGAAAAGCACTGTGATCCCATGGCACTACACAGAAGAACATAAAACTTGGCAAGACACTTCCACTGTTACAGCATCTCAGTTATGATCAAAGGCACACAACACCTCTAAGCTTTCTTTCCCAACAACTACTTCAAAATATAACCCCAAGCATAAGACAACAAAACTTAATGAACAAACTCTGGTGCAGCAACTTTGTCATTCGTTGGACAGATCCACAGGGTATGTCACCTCGTTCCACATGCCATGTGCCTTGCATACAGAGGCTAACAGCTATGGCTGAGCTCATGCCAATTTCATGTTCTAAACTGTAGTATTTTGTAGCAGAGAACAACAGTACTCGTGGCGGCAAACACCAGCACTAAATTCCAAGCCTTACCAGAACCACTCAACAGTTTCACTGGATTTCTTCAAGGCAGCTCCAGTCTGGGGTGAAATGTCCAAGGGTATTCTACCGTCTAGAATGAGAGGGCTCCCAGCTACAAAGCCCTGCCACACGAAGAAACTGCAGTTTGCCTACAGCTGATTAGGCTTCTTCAAACATTTTATGCTGAAGGCCAAAAAGGAGGGAGGGAGAGGGGAGCTCCTCTCCTGCCACAGGACCTGTCCAAGGATGACTCTTTATTCAGCCGCTTTCTGGGTCTTCCCCAATAAGTACAAGGTGCAGCAAGAACTTCACCCAGAGCAGAGCTGTGCACAGACCCACAGCGTTCCCACTCCTACCCTTTTACAGACTGAAAAACAACAAAAAAAACACCAAGGCACATTTCCTTTGGACTACAGCAAGTCAGGGAAGGGACCCTGCCCCTCTGCTGTGCTCTGGGGATCCCCCCCTGCAGTCCTGACCCAGCTCTGGGGCAGCAGCACAAGAGAGATGTGGACCTGCGGGAGCGAGTTCAGAGGAGGCCACGGAGATGCTGCGAGGGCTGCAGCAGCTCTGCTCTGGAGCCAGGCTGAAAGATCTGGGCTGGGACAGCCTGGAGGAGAGAAGGCTCCTTAAGGGGAGACCTTAGAGCAGCTCCAGTGCCTAAAGGGGCTGCAGGAAACCTGGAGAGGGGCTTTGGAGAAGGGCCTGTAGGGACAGGCCAAGGGGAATGGCTTTAACCTGCCAGATGGGAGAATCAAACTAGATACAAAGAAGAAATTTTTTATAATGAGCGTGGTAAAACCAGGTAGCCTGGGAAGGTGGTAAATGCCCCATCCCCGGCAGTGTTCAAGGCCAGGTTAGACAGGGCTTGCAGCAAGCTGCTCTAGTGGAAGGTGTCCCTGTCTGTGGCATGGGGTTGGGACTGAATGAGCTTTAAGGTCCCTTCCAGCCCAAAGCACTCTGTGATTCTATGATTCAAGCAGTCATCACTTCTCCATGCCAACTTCCACACAAACATTCGTGCCATCCGTTTTGGCTGCAAGCCTCATCATAAAAAAAGAGCACAAGAAATTTAACCAATACTTTCTCCACTCTCACATTCAGAGGCAGACGAATCTCTCAGAGCCCAAAGTTGAAAACTATAATGGCTCGAGTGCAGAGCAGCACCAAACCTGGGAAATTTCAGACTGACATTTGCCACTTCCAAGCATGTCCCAAGGAACTGGTCTAAATACAGCGCTAAATATGGGACTATTCCGCCCGTTTGCCGCCACCAACACCACATAAACATTTTAGCATAAGGATATCCAAAACACTGAGAATTCCCATTAGAACACAATGTTAACACTAGGCACACATTAGGTGACAACCCCACACCTTTTCACATGTTTCAGCAACTTTGCTTTGATCAAAAAGGCTGAAGCTCTTATACTACTCTGCCCACCTTTCATGCAGCAAGAGGTAAACGCACACAAATGGGTGCCTGCTAAAACCACATTGGTTAATTCTGCTGTGGTCTGCAAAAATACACTTTGCCAGCTACAACTGTGATACATTTGACACCCGAATGGAAGCAAGCTATAGATTTGTAGGAATAAAGTTAAAGAGCTACAGGATTACAAGAATAAAGGGAGCCTTCAAGATACAAATGCCTGCAAACAAGAACCAAACAGCTCCAGCAGAAAGGTGGATTCATTTGCATAGGTGTACAGCCTTCACTCTTCACCATTTCTGTGACCGTTCTCTAGTGCCAGATCAAAACCAACACCACACAGAGCCTTCTACTTGGAACTGTTCCAAAAGCCATCACTGGGTGAAGAGCAAACCCCTCCATTTTTCTTTTTGTACAAGAAGCTGTTCAATCAATGTAGAGTTCATAGCTCACACTGGAAGAACAGAAGTTCTGCTCCTGGTCGCAGCTCCCCACAGTTGGGACTTTCTTGATTAGACCCATTAAGCTGCCCTGCCCCCTTCAAAACTTTTCTTTCATCCCATGAAGACAAGCATAAAAAATTCACCCTCCACTAAAGCAGGAAAAGTGCAAGTGTAAATACTTGAACATTCTTATTTCCACATCTCTCGAGGCCCTACAGCTGTGTTTGTGACAGCAGCAGAACAGATGCAGGCCCAGGGTCTGCCAGCAACACAAGGCCACTGTGGAACAAGAGTGGTCACACTGGGTGCAGCATGGTTCCACCTTCTGCTAATGGAGCAATACTCCAGTGCTTACGTGGAACGGTGAGTTTTTGCACGTTGGGCACATGCAAACAGCATCAGCAGCTTATCCCAGACCCACAGTCTTGAGAGAGACCTTGGAAAGAAGCTGCATGCCATCAAGCAACAAACCACGCTTTAAAAGGAAGATCCAACACATGTTGGGCTACTTTCATGGGAAAGCCCTGACCTTCTGAGTGGAATACAACAATAGCAGTAATTCAGCTCTTACCTTTACCAGCTGCTTTATCCGTGCACCTGAAAAAGCACAAAAGCAAGAATAAGAGACAGCTCCCACAGCACGGCAGCAGAAACCAAATGACGACCACAATGACCCTAATTCCCAGCTGTGGACAGACCCACTGCCTTGTTCTTGCATTGCTGGTCTGAGCCCCTCACATCAACAGGGATTATTTCACTCAGAAGAAGGTTGGGTGAACCATAATAACACATCAGCAGAAGCCCAGTCTTGCCCGTAACTGCTGTTTCTAAAGCACAGGGACTCTGTCGTGAGAACAAGGCACATCAGCTCTGAGCGCTCCAAGTGCGCACGTGGAGAATTTTCCACTCCCGATGTAAGGCGGCAGAGAGGTGCCAGCATCACCTCTCAGAAAACACATCCCACCACCTCTTTCACCGAGCCTTCACCTGGCTGCGGAGCCGAAACGAGCCAGGGCCGGGGAGCACCTGGGCACTCAGGAAGGCGGCACTCACGGGCCGGCTCACAGCCGAGGGCCCGCGTGCAGCAACAGGCAGGACTGACAAGGCCTGCAGCGCTCGGGACCGGCGGGACCAACCAGGAACAAAGAGGCGGAGGCGCGGGGCGCCCCGCGGCTCAAGGCAGGCCCCGGGCACCACTCGAGATGGACGGGGTCAAGACAGCCCGCCAGCCCCTACCCCCACCCCCCGGCCCCGGTGCCGTAGGGCACTCACCCAGCCCGGGAGGACTTCTTGGCCGCGTGCGGTGTCTCAGCGGCGGGCTGCTCGGAGGCGGGCCGGGCCCCGGGACTGCTCCGCCGGCGCCGGGGATACTCGGCCTTACGGCGGCGGGAAACAGCGGCGGCCCCCCCAGGGGCGGAAGCGGCGGCGGCTGTTCGGCCCCGCTCCCGGCCGCCCCGCAGCACCCGGCTGCCACCGGACTCCTCCCCCTGCTCGGCGGCGGGCGGCGGCGCGCGGCGGCGGCCCGAGGACGGCGGCTTCTCGGCGGCGGGCGGTGGGCCCTGCGCTGGCGGACGCTGCTCGGCGCCCCGCGGCTGCTCGGCGCCCGCCGGCATCGGGGCGGTGACCGGCGGGGCCGCGGCGGCGGCAGCTGCGCTCTGCCCCCCCTCCCCCCCGCCTCTGCCTCGCCCAATCAGCGCCCGCCGCACACCTTCACGCGGGGCCGCGAGGGGACCCTCCTACACCCCGCGCCAGCCAATCCGCGGGCGGGAGGCGAGGGATGGCCCCGCCCCCCGGCCCCGCCTCCCCCCCTGCCCGCGCTCCTCCCGCCTTTCTCCGCCGCTCGCGCACCGCCCAGCCAATGGGCGGCCCGGCTGCGGCGGGGCCCGCCCCCACCGCTGCGGCCCGGCCAATCAGCGCGTCCCTCCCCGCGCGCGCACCACCCCGCGCAGGCGCCGCTGGGCCGCCGCGCTCGAGCTCCCGCTCCCCCCCCCCACCCCCCACCCCCCGGCCCGGCCCGGCCCGGCCGCGGCGCCCACTCGAGCGCGGCCCCTGCGGCCGCCGCTCCCTATCCCGATCCACCGACCGCCGTCGGCCGCCGTCCGGCCCTCGGCACCGCCGCGCTCCCTACCGCCGCCGCTGCCTGCTCCCCTCTGGCCGCCCCGGGGTCCCCTGGCCCTGCGGGCGAGGCCCTGCGGCGGATGCCGCTTGCCCCCGCGCTTGGCGCCTCCGCTCCGTGCCGCGGGGCCGCCGCCGGTGCCCGTCGGGGCGCGCCCTGCGCGAGGCGGTTTTGCGCTGCCGCTGCTCCTTTAAGAAAAAAAACCGCCCCGTCGGGCGGCGGTGAAAGTCGGTGACAAAATGGCGGCCGCGCAGAGGGGGCGGGGCTCGCTCCGCCCGCTTCCGTTCGGCCCTCGGCGCATGCGCTGTGCCTGCCCGGGGCTGTAGTTCTCGCCGGTGGCCGGAAGCGGCCGCGGGGCGCGGCGGGAGCTGTGGCTCGGCCCGGGCGGGTCCCGGCAGTGGCCCCGCCCCGGGACCCGCGGGAGCGCCGCCCCGGCTGACAGCGCCGCAGAGCGCCGCGGCTGCTTCGGTAAAGCTGGAGCCTGTTCAGTGCTATGCTGTGCCCCGGCTGACAGCGCCACAGAGCCCCGCGGCTGCTTCGGTAAAGCTGGAGCCTGTTCAGTGCTGTGCTGTGCCCCGGCTGACAGCGCCACAGGGCCCCGCAGCTGCTTCGGTAAAGCTGGAGCCTGTTCAGTGCTGTGCTGTGCGCGGCAGCGGGAGTCACAGTGGCACAGGTCCTGCACTGGGGCTTGGGGCGAAGTGACCCTCCTGAAACAATCGGGAGCTCAAGGGCACAACTGGAGCTTAGTTGTGTTTGAAGGAACAACCGAACAGTCAGGGTTGGTTGTGATAAAGGAGGAGTTATTGAACACTTGCCAAAGTGACCTCTGGGTTCCCTACCCTGGCAAAGAAACTAATGTTTAAGGTGTGTGAACTGTCCTCATTGTAACACTAAAAATCACATCCACAGCTCAAAAGGACTCGGCCCAGGTGAAGACCTTTCCCCTCGCTATGTGTAGTGATAGGAGGAATGGCACAGCAAACATTACAGTTATATGTATGTTACAACCAGTCCTTGCAGGCAGGAGTGTACCTCCTGCACCTTCTGTGGGTAATGTAAGGAAGAGGCTGCCCCATGTGCCTGGTGTGTGCAGCGGTCAGCGGGGTTCCAGGCCTGAGAAAACTGTGTGTGGAACCAGGTCACTGCATGCGGGGCACGGGTCCATCAACCCACCCAAATGCTGAGGCTGCCTCAGGTGCAGAGAGGCCCCCCAGGACTGCAGAGCGTCTGGTGAGCTCTGGCACAGCCCGGACGTGGTTGGGATGGGGCTGTCCTCTCGATCCCAAGAGCTGTCCTTGCCAGCAGATGAAGCAGTCACCTCCAGTGGAATTATGCCTCTGCCACTGGTCTCAGAACAGCTGCTGTCACCCTACGACTGTCCCCCCACCAACAGCGGGGTGTGACTCACCTGGGTGTTGCTCTCTGGGATGAGGGTTGTTGCTGTGATTCCCCTGGAGAGGATGATTTGGCTGATCTTACCTCCCGTTTTAGAGCAGAACAAGAGGGTGAAACTTCCACATCAGAAAGTCCATCTTTCCCCATCTTTTCTTTCTTGAAAAGACTGGCTAAACTGGTTGGATTTCATGGAATTCCATTCCAGGGGTCAGTAGGGAGTGCCATTGATTGGTATCTGGATCAAAAGATCTCCTGAAACAGGAGAGCTCTCCTTGCCCTTGCATCCTATCCTGGATGAGCTGTTCAAGAAGGCACGACAGGTCCCCCCACACACTGTGTCAAAGGACATTAAGAGAAAATACCAGCTCCCCGAGGACACTTTTGGTCCTGTCTCAACCTGCACACGGGGTAGCGCAGATGCAGCAGTGGCGAGGGAGGAGGTGGGTTGGGAGCAGGACCCTGCACCCCAGAACCCAGCGCTGCAGCGCCTCCATTCATCCAGCCAGAGGGCTCACCGGTGAGCGGCCACAGCCTTGTGTATCATGGACTGTCAGGGCTGTGTGGTCCGAGGGCAAGTGCAACTCCAGAGGAAAGTTCCCGTGCTGGTAAAACCTGTTTGGCTGGATAATGCCAGGCCTCAAGCCATTGTCCTCGAGGAAAGCGACCTGGCATGGCCTGAGGTGCAAGCAGCCATTGAGGCAGGGGTGACAGCGGCAAAGAGACAGCGAAAGATCCCGCTGCACTTCCCGAGGTGGGAGTAGTGCCTCTCAGCTCCCCACAGCGGGGCCAGGAGGGGAAATCTCAGCCTTAGCCTTCTCCCACCTCCACCGCTTGTCCCAGAGTTGTGCAGTGCCCTTCTGGGAAGGTGCCCCACCAGCACTGCACAACGAGGTGTCTTCATCCCCTCTCCACAGACAGCAAAATAAGGGGGAATTCAAAGAGCCTGAAAGCAGGTAAATCCTGTTTTGTAAACTGATACCCATCGCGGCAGTGATTCGCTCTGCCTTTCATTTCCTCCTGCTTTTGAGTCTTGAGTCCTCAGCTTCATTGTTGATGTCTGACTGGAAAACAAAAGCATGTCCAAATCACCCTTCCTCAGCTCCCGAGAGTGCTCCAATAAACTTCTCACTGTTCAGGGCAGCAGACAGTCTGATTCCTCTTGTCAGCGAGGCAGGGCTGTGGGCAGTGGGAGCACATCTGAACAGGAAAGCCACAGAACCAGAAAAGTCTGAGACACTGACACAGGGATCCATTCCTTCTGTCCCTTCCTGGCCCAGCCTCCGGCAGGAGCTGCACTGCGCTGCTGCCGCCGCAGCAGAGGGTTTCAAAGGCCATGTGTGCACCTCCAGAGTTGGTTACCTGGGTGGTTTGAGGCTCATGTTCAGCACACAGATGCTTGGGCTGGCTCTTTGTGTCAGTCCAGTGTCAATCTCTCAGTTTTCTTTCACTTGAATTGTTCCTTTCTCTTCTCAAGAAGAAAATCTCAGCAAGAATTTAAGTAACATCTGCTGCTTCTATTGGAAGTGGCTGAAAACATTCTTTCTCTCCCTGAGGACTTGTCTAGCTGGAAGACAGACTGGCATCACTTTCCCAGCTAACTTCTGCTACAGTTTAGCCACACTTTCTGCTATGAAATGGCTTTGTGTTTATTCTAAAATAAAATCAATTTTGTTTCAAACTAGGGTCTTGCTGGGGAAGTTGTTCTTAAGTCTCTGTCGTGGTTGATTTCACCTTTGCAGGCAAGGCACGGAGTCCCCTGTTAAAGTGCACCAGCTAAAGCAGTGCACAGAAGCACAGCTCTGAGCAGGCTCAGCAGCTTGTGCCTTACAATGGGAAATCTTAGAATACGAAGTTATGGCTCCAGATGGTTGTTTCCACCGGGGCCCACACGGGGCTCACCTATCACCGGGGGGGACTGGAAATCACTGACAAGTCTAAAAACAGCCTGAAGCTTTCCGCAGACAGGGAGATTCTGCTGTTTGCGGAAAAGGAAGTGCCTGACGCAGTGATCCTGTTCCAGCAGCAGCCACAAGGAGTGACCTGAGCCGTGCCTCAGCTTGGCTTTGGGGTAGGTCTCTGCTGCTTGTCCTGAGACACATCGTGGGGCTCAGCTCAGCATCCCATGTGGTTTTCCTGAGGCAGTCACTGCTGGGTGTCCCCACTGCGAGCAGATCACTAAAGAGCTGTCATCATTCATGGAGTGTCAGTAACAGAGTGAACCTCGGCGTCCAACTCTGTACAAAGGGGCTTAATTCAACCCTGTTACACCCTGATGGGGAAGGGAGGTCAGCAGCATGTGAGAAGGGGCAGCCAAGGCCATGACAGCTTGGTCTGTGCAGCACATGTTCATTCCTTAGCCATGCACACAGGTTAGTGGTGAGCTGAAAACCCAAACCCTAAATATCATTGGCTCATTCTCAGCGTAATTGGGCATTGCTGGAGGCACCAGGGACAAGGGGTAACACAGGAGCTGTGGGTCTGTCTTCCCAAATGGTCCTGAATAGCAAGAGACCAGTGGGGACCTCTGCCTGCGTCTTGGGGGCAAGCATCTGAACCTGCCTTCTGTCCAAAACCAGCAGAGATGTACTGGCATTACTCCTGCCTCAAGACACACATTCACAGAATCCCAGACTGGTTTGGGTTGAAGGTACCTTAAAGCTCATCCAGCTCCAACCCCCTGCCATGGGCAGGGACACCTTCCACTAGAGCAGCTCGCTCCAAGCCCCTGTGTCCCACCTGGCCTTGAACACTGCCAGGGATGGGGCAGCCACAGCTTCTCTGGGCACCCTGTGCCAGCGCCTCAGCACCCTCACAGGGAAGAACTTCTGCCTTAATCTAACCTGAGCTTCCCCTCAGTGATGTTTCAGATTGAACCCATCACCCCTTTCACTACAGTCCCTGATGAAGAGTCCCTCCCCAGCATCCTTGTAGTCCCCTTCAGACACTGGAAGCTGCTCTGAGGTCTCCACGCAGCTTCTCTTCTCCAGGCTGACCAGCCCCAATGTTCTCAGCCTGGTGTCAGATGAGACGTTCTTATGGGTTCATTGCCTGGAATGGCTGTGTGGGTGTCCTGGGTTCAGCTGTAGCAGTCATTTTTCCCCTTCTGAGTAGCTGGTGCATTGCTGTGTCCCTTTGCCGTCCAGCAGAGCCCTGTGCCTGCAGCCTCTGGCTTGGGAGGAGCAGAGGAGTCCCAGTGGTGGGTGAATGTCTCAATGCACCAGCAGAGATGGTGGCTCCAGCCACTTCTGGCTCTGGGGACGTGCTGAGCAGTGTGTCCTGGTGCCCGCAGCACTGGTCAGGGATGTGCCCACAGCGTGGTGCCACCAGGGAAAGTGCATGGCCCAAAGCATGAACACAGGGAACACAGGAGCTGCTGTGGCAGTGCCCCTCTGCCCACAGTGCTGCAGGGAGCCGAGGCCTCACCGGCTCCAGGCGACACAGAGATCTGTAATGACCAGGAAACTGCAGAGCCATGCAATGTGTTGGGTTGAAAAGGACCTTACCAGCATCTCATTCCAAATCCAAGATGAAGCTCCAAAAGAATCCTCCCAAAAACAAGGCCGTGTTGAAGATACCAGCACTGCAGGCTCCATCACACCATCACAAAGGCATTTCCACCCCGTGCAGGGATGTTCCTCATCACACGTGGCTGGTGGCTTCTGGGAAGGGCCTGGCTCTGCAGGACGCACACTCTGGCTTCCAGCTGAGAACCCCAAGGAGCTTGGATGCTTGTATGGGTCAGGAGCTCCCTGGGCAATCTGATGCCTGGTTTCCTCTTTCCAGTGCTCTCAGTTCCCCCTGCCCCAGCCTCTGTCGTTGTCACACGTGGTGCAGAGCACACAACCCACAGCGGAAGAACCCTGAGCGGCAAACTCCAGCCCAGGGGGTGGGGAGACAGTGAGTGGAACTGAAGCCCCACGCATCCCCGGAGCCAGCTCCCAGCACCGACCCCTCACCGGGGTAGGATGGAGGATTTGGGTAAGCCAGGTCCTGCCGGAGCCAGCGCGGCACTTAGTGAGAGGTTGCGCCTTGGCAGCTCGGGGTAGCTTTGGCCTTCTGCTGCCTCAGGGTGAAGTGGGGATACTGCCAAGCGGGCAGCAACGGAGCTGCCCTTCCCACTGTGCCCCCCCATCCCAGGGGATAGACAGGGCCCAGGCGATCAAGTAAGTGCTTGGCCAGAAATGGAGAGCACTTGAAAACAGGAAACGGGCTGTGGCAGCACTTCGAGCCTGGCTGCACCGCAGCGGGGCAGCACCAGGCGCAGCACAGTGTCTGGGGCGCTGGGAGCCATCCCTGGGGAGATGCGGGCAGGGAAGCAGCCCCACAGTGGGGGCATGACCCCCTTGTCCCTGTGTGAGGACAGTGGGATGCTGAGGGACGGCAGCGAAGTGAAAGCAGACTTGAGCAAGTGCTTTGCCCTCCCCACAGGAAGCAGTGCTGCAGCATGCAGGAAACACTGAGGTTGGGCTCTCCCATGCAGGGCTTGTGCTGGGATGAAGCTAAGGGCTGGGGATTTTTCGTTGTAAGACAGAGATGGTGTGCAGGGCAGGGGGGAAGCAGGACCCTGCTGCCAACGGTTCCCATTGGGAATTGGGGCCCGGGTAAGAGTGCTCAGGGCCCCAACAGCCCCTCAAGCCCCACGCTGGCAGAAGCTGCTGCGATGTTGCTTTTGCTCTGATGTATCAGGAGCTGCTCCGAGTGTGCAGGGGGCAGCAGCAGCAGCCGGTGCTGACCCCGCTCTCCCTACGCAGATGCGCTGCTGGAGGAGCTGGAGCAAAGCTCCCATGAGGCCCACGGGCTGCAGGCACCGAGCGCCCGCGTGCCTCCCCTGGCACGCCTGGAGGTAACCCCTCAAGCTGGGGCTGGTGGCTGAGGCCCCGCTCAGCTCTTGACACAGGTGGTGCTCCCGGGAGCATCCTGCAGGCTCCAAGGGTTTGTCCTTCCAGGTGCAGTTGCCTCGGGCTCAGCCTCCCACAGAGGCTGTGGACACGGTGTACAGGTAAAACAGGCCTCGGAAAGGCACAGCCAGTTGGGGTTTCCCTTTCCATAGCTTGGATGCCTCCTTCCGGGGCACCTGTGTGTGCTCCCAAAACAATTCCTTCCAAGAGCTGGGGCAGGAGGTGTATCCCGCATTCCTGCAGCGCTGCTGGGGTGAGGGCTGGGCTTCCAGCAGCCCCCTCCCTGCCGCATGTCCCCAGAGAGATCCCCTGTGCACAGCTCTCAGCCCCTGCCCCCTCCATCTTTGGGGTGGAAGCTGCAGCATCCCTCACTCTGTGCCCAGCAGCCCTGTCGCAGTCCCACAGCCGCTGTTCCCATCTTCCCCATCCACGGCAGCTGCTCAGCAGCTGGACAAGCTCCTGGCTGACCTGGGCCACATGCAGAGCAAGGTGAGCCCCAACCCTGGGGGAAAGGGGTTAGTTACTGGCCTTTAAGCAGCTCCCACCATCCTCCTGCCTGGCAGTCTGCAACAGGGGGGCAGAGAGCCCAGGAGCCAGAGGAGACTGAGCCCAAGCCCTCTCTGGACAACATGCTGGGCAGCCTCACCCGGGACCTGCAGGAGCTGGGCATCACGGCAACCCCCACCAGTGTCTGCACCAGCTGTCACAAGCCCATCGCTGGCAAGGTGAGACCCTGACCTCCATCCAGCACCTCCATGCATCCATCACCTCCATCCATTGCCTCCATCCACCCATCTACTCCATCCATCCATTGCCTCCATCCACCCATCTACTCCATCCATCCATTGCCTCCATCCACCCATCTACTCTATCCATCCATTGTCTCCATCCACCCATCTACTCCATCCATCCATTGCCTCTATCCACCCTGCGCCTCCATCCAGCACCTACATGCATCCTGTGCCTTCTCCATCCATTACCTCCATTCATCCATTGCCTCCGTCCACCCTGTGCCTTCATCCACCCTGTGCCTCCATCCACCCTGTGCCTCCATCCATCCATTGCCTCCATCCACCCTGTGCCTTCATCCATCCTGTGCCTCCATCCATCCATTGCCTCCATCCACCCTGCGCCTTCTCCATCCATCGCCTCCATTCATCCTGTGCCTTCTCCATCCATTGCTTCCATCCACCCATTGCCTTCATCCATTCTGTGCCTTCTCCATCCATTGCCTCCATTCATCCTGTGCCTTCTCCACCCTGCGCCTTCTCCACCCTGCGCCTTCTCCATCCATCGCCTCCATTCATCCTGTGCCTTCTCCATCCATTGCCTCCATTCATCCTGTGCCTTCTCCATCCATTGCTTCCATCCACCCATTGCCTTCATCCATTCTGTGCCTTCTCCATCCATTGCCTCCATCCACCCTGTGCCTCCAGCTATCCATTGCCTCTATCCATCCATTACTTCCGTCCACCTTGCGCCTCCATCCATTACCTCCATCCACCTTGCACCTCCATCTATCCATTGCCTCTATCCATCCATTACCTCTGTCCACCCTGCGCCTCCATCCATCCATTGCCTCTATCCATCCATTACCTCCATCCACTCTGCACTTCCATCCATCCATTACCTCTGTCCAGTTTGCGCCTCCATCCATCCATTGCCTCTGTTCATCCTGTGCCACCATCCCTGCTGCACCCCATGCATCTCCCCACAGCTCATGGGGTCCCCGCAGCTGCTTTCAGTGCCTCCTGCCTCCCCGCAGGTGCTGACAGCGCTGGGCAGGACCTGGCACCCCGAGCACTTCACTTGCGCCCGCTGCGGGCAGGAGCTCGGTGCCCAGCCTTTCTTTGAGAGGGATGGGCAGCCCTACTGCGAGGACGACTATCACCAGGCCTTCGCGCCCTGCTGCGCCTACTGTGCCGGCCCCATCCGCGAGGTGAGACTCCTCCAGCCCCCACTCTGCCCAACGCCCACCCCCCTGCCTCACCCTGCCTCCTCCTGCAGAAGGTCCTCACGGCGCTGGACCAGACCTGGCACCCTGAGCACTTCTTCTGCGCCAACTGCGGGAAGGTGTTTGGAGATGATGGTACGTCCCAGGGGACAGGCTGGGGGGTTCTGCCCTGCTCAGGGTAACCCCCAGCCCCATCCGACCTCCTCCCCGGCCTTTCCCTTGCCTCCTACCCTCAGCACCCCCATGGCCATGACCCCCCGTACCCCCCCAGGTTTCCTGGTGCAGGGCGGGAGGCCATACTGCCGCCAGGACTTCCTGGCCATGTTTGCCCCTAAGTGCCAGGGTTGCGAGCGCCCAGTGACGGGCAGTTACCTGTCAGCGCTGAAGGGGGCCTGGCACCCCGAGTGCTTCGTATGCACGGTGAGTGCGGGGAGAGCCGGGGGAGGCCACCGGGGCAAGTGTGTCCCCGCAGCCGCGCCAGCTGCCCCCATCCCGTTCCCGCAGGACTGCCTGAGTGGCTTCAGCAGCGGCTCCTTCTTCGAGCTGGAGGGTCGGCCCTACTGCGAGCAGCACTTCCACCAGCGCCAGGGCAGCATCTGCCACGGCTGTGGCCGCCCTGTCACTGGCCGCTGCGTCACAGCCGCGGGGCGCAAGTACCACCCCGAGCACTTCACCTGCACCTACTGCCTGCGCCCGCTGCACAAGGGCACCGTCCGCGAGCGGGGCAGCAAGATGTACTGCCAGGCCTGCCACGACAAGCTCTTCCTCTGACCCCCGGTGCACAGCCGCCCTTCCTGGGTGTCCCTGGCATTGTCCCTGCTGGTACAAATGTCATTTGCTTTGTTCCAGCCATCAGCCCTCCTGCTTGGGTCCTGCTGAGTTGAAGTCCCTGGCCTCATCTTTGCCAAGCCAGACATCCCAAGCATCATTTCTTGTCATCATCCCCTCCAAGACGTTCCTGGCATTGTCCCTGCCCAGCCACACGTCCTAGGCTCTGCCCCCTTGACCTGAAGCAATAAAACACTTGGCTCTGCCTTTGATCAGCTCACTGGTGGCTTTAGGGACAAGGGCACAGAGCAAGGTGGGAGGGCTGGAGCCTCCTCAGCCATGTGCACCCATCAGCACTCCCCTGCCCACGGGTGCTCTGGGGTCCCAGCACCCAGGGGTCATGCAGCCCCAGCCTGCCTGGGGAGCACCTCCAACTCCATTGCACAGCACAGGGAAGTGGCACCACATGGGGCCCAGTCCTGCTCCGAAGAGCTGCCCCATGCCCCAGCAAAACCTGCCCAACAGCAACACTGCTTCAGAGCAAACCTGGCTGGAAGCAGTAGCCAGAAAGCTGCTCCAGAAACACATACCCAGAGAGGCACAGGATTTGTGTTTCTTTCCACGTGTACACACGGGAGAAACCCGCAAGAGAATGTGGTGGTTGAGCCTGGCTCCAAGATCCCTGGGGAGGGATGAGCACATCCACAGCCCAGCCCTGCTCTGCAGGTGCCCTGAGCCCGGTTGCGGGAGGCTGCCCCCAGCACTGGGGGGTGCGTATTTCCTCAGTGGTGCAGGCTGCCAGCCCCCACAGGAGGGGAAATTCAAGAAAAGGCTTCCCAGGAAGAAGGGCCCAGGGGGAGCAGCCCAGGCCCTGCAGCCACCACCGTGAACACGGCGCAGGTTTAACTCCCATCTCCTGCCAGAAGAGCAAGCGTCTCTCCAGTCCCGGGAAGCGTTTGTCCAAGCAGCATCACCCAAAGCCCCCCCGGGGCTGCACCAACACTCTTTAAAAACTTTATTTATATAAAAAATCATCTTGTTTGAAAAGCGTTACAAGAGTGTGCACGGGGGGAGGGGCAGCCCCGGCCCCACCCCCCCCCGCGCGGGGGGAGCTGCTTTTTGGTTCATTTGGAATTAAACATTAAAAAAAGGAATTAGTGTTTTACATCGTTAAAGGAAGAGTTAAACCCCAGAACAAACCGAATGAGCTGAGGGGGGGCTGGAGCCGGGCAGGGTGCACCAGGGCGGGAGCTGGGGGGGCCGGAGGCGCAGGCAGGAGCAGGGCCCCAGCAGCTCCTCCGGGGGCTCCTGCTCCAGTTGCAGCCCCCTGCAGCGGCTTCCAGTTCTGCAGGGAGCCCGAGGGCTCCCCGAGGATGACAGCACTGAATGTGCCGCCACCACCACAGAGGGAGGAGGATGCATTGACTCCAGCCCGTGGCAGCCCAGCCTCCCGAAAGAGGATGGAGACAAGAGACCTGCACCCCCTCAGTGAGGACAGTGGGGCTGGGATCCCCTCGAATGGGCTTCCAGCCCCACTGCAGTCAGTGGAGGCTCTTAGCAGGGAAGGGAAGAGCTCCAGGAGCCCGGACACCCTTCCCCAGCAAAGCCAACAGTACAATTCCAAGAGCTATTTCACAGTGGCAAAAGAAAGGCACATGTCACGAGGAGGCAGGGCAGTGGCAGCCCCGCCAGCGCCTGCTCCTCACCCTGGGCACACAGGACACCCAAGCAGCTGCCTCCCCACAGGAGCCCACCGTATCTCCTCCCACAGGGACCCACCACCTCCCATGCAGGGAGGCTCATCCCAAGCCCCTTGCATTGACCGTCTTCCCCATGTAAGGACCCCCCTCACACAGTGGGGGCCAGCAGCCCCATGCAGACCCCTCTGCAGGAACCAGAGCCAGGTCCTCCTTCCCATGCCCCCAAAGCCTTATTTAGAGCAAAGCAAGAGAAGTTATTGCTGTTTTTCCTTCCCCTCACAGCCTCCCTCACCCTGGTCCCACCGCCACCAGGGAGGGATGCTCCCGTTGTCCCCACAGCCCTGGCTGAAGAGTGATCCTGCACAAAAATATATCCTATAGGCAACAAAACCAAAACAAAAAGGTGGTGGCACGTGAGGTCCCAGTCTCCGTCCCTGCAGACATCTGAGCAGAGGGAAGGTGTGGGAGAGAAGGCAGTTCCTGGTCAAGGCAGAGATCCGGAGTTCTTTTGCAGCATCCACGCCGGTCGATCCGGCAGAGTCGGGCAGGAGGGATTCACACGGGAGGAAGGAGGTGGTGGAGGACGGGGAGAAAGAGTAACGGGTTGAGGCGTCCCGGAACGGGAGGTTGCAGTGGCCCAGGGGAGGCAGAGTCCGGGCTGCCCCTGGGCCCAGGCGTTTGGCTGGCGAATTGGCACCAACAGTCCAGCAGAAACTCCAGGAATAAGACAAGGTCAAAGTCGGTCCATTCCACCACAAAGAGTTATATATATATATTTATATATATAATATATTATCAACCCAAACTGAGTGGAGGCAGGGAGGTCACAGCTAGATCTTCTGCTGTGGAGAGAAATGGAAAGATGTCAGCATGCCTGGGGAGTAGGGGAGCAGCCAGGGTGGGATCATGGCCCGATGGTGATTGCAGGGAGCAGCGATCAGAGCAGAACTGGGCTGGCCAAAGCACCCCAAGAGCACAGCAGAGGGACCTGTCACTCCTGCTCAGATTGGGCAGGACACCACAGGACATACCGACATGGGGGAGAGCATGGGAGCATCCTCCTGCACCTCCTCTCCCTCAGGCTGCGGGTCCTGCCCCTCCTCCTGTTGCAGACACACCGGGTTAGTGGGGCCGATGGAGCGGGGGGGTGTTAGTTGGGGGAGCTCAGTTCTCGCCTCCTCCTGCCAGCCAGGACAGTGATTGGTCATCTCCTGCCCCCAGCCCCACTCACATCCCCGGTCAGGAGGAGCTGCTCACCATCAAGGGCGCTGCCTTCACCGGCTCCATATCTCCAAGGTCACCAGATCTGTCCAGTGTCCTGCTGTGGTCCCGCTCATTGAGTGTGGAATAGTTGTCTGTAGCAAGAAAGGGGACAGTCAGTCATGCCACCTCCATGGGAGGCAGCATCATCCCCACAGGAGATGTGATCTCTGCCCCCTCCCACCATAACAATGAAGCAAGATGCTCCCACCATTCCAGTCCCAGTCCTACCTGGTCCCATGCTGCTCATCTGGATCTCCTCCCGGGAGGATTTCTTGTCTACAAGCATGGGAGAGCAGATCAGACACAGCCCCTGCAGCCACAAGCAGCAGAGAACTGCTGCCTACCCCAGCTAGAAGAGCCCAGACCCAGCTGCAACTGCAGCACTGTTGACCTAAGGACGCTACAGGACCCACATGAACGTAGGTCCTTTCTAGCCCTGAGAAGCCATCTAAAGCCCAAATTGGTGCCGCTGTGTGAGCAGCTGTGGCTGCCAAGAAAGCCAGGGCTGAAGAGCAGCGAGGAGACGAAGGCAAACTCTTCTGCGTACCCCCAGGTGGAATGGTGACAGAGGGACAGGCACTGTAGGGAAGGCACATACCTGTTTTTTGGTTCCTGTCAATGAGAGGCAAGGTGCTGTCATCAAAGGAGTTGCCTCCCTGGGTCCGAGAGGTGTTGCTCAGGTTCACCTGAAGCATCAGATAGTGACCACTCACACCCTGGCCCAGACATTCCTTCCTGATTCACACATCCCACCCCTCCAGCCCCTAGCACCAGGACAGGCCCAGGAACCCTACCACAGCCCTTGAGCAAGGGGTGAAGCAACCAGAGGGTGCTGCAGCGCCCAGGGCTGCACCCATGCCTGAGTGGAGGTGGCTGGTTGCGCTGAGGCAGTACCCAGCCCTTAGCAAACAAGGACAGCCCCAGACTTTGGGGAAGAAACCGAGCCCTGAAGAGCCTTGTCCTTTAGCACTGTCACTGGCCTGCAGTCCTGCAAGCTCTCTTGCCTGCAGATCTGCAGCTTGGGTTGGACACAAGGCTTAAAGCTCTACAGAGTGGGTCTTCCTCAGTAGAGACTTCCTGCAGCCACCGCTGAGGACTGCAAAGGGGACACCTCCAAGGGTGTCAATCCCATCAGCAAGGTAGGAGCTGAAATCCAGTATTGCTAAACTCCAGGAACAGTCTCCTCCCTGCTGCAAGACCCCACCTCCTACCCTAGCCATAACAGGGCATCTCCATACCTGGAAGTCCGACTTCTTCCAGCCTTCCTTCTCGAGCGGTTTCCGCAGCTCTTTATATCCCCAGACTGTCTGCAAGACAAGGGCTGCCGCTCGGACCTCTCGCTCGGAGCGGTTCCTAGAAGTGGGCGAAGGAAGAGATGTTTGGAGATACCCATGGCTGGGAGGAAGCTGCTGGAGAAGCTCTTCTCTGCCCCTTGCGCTGTCCTTCGAGCAGAGCCTACCCAGATTTGTTGATCAGCACCAACTTCTCGATCCCCTGAGTTTCCCGCAGCTTCTTGGCAGCCTCAAGGTTGTCTACAATTACTTCATTGATGGTGTTGAGGATTGACACCACTGCATCCTCAGAGAGGTTTTTGGCTGGGGTCTGCTGGCCTCCAGGCAGGTTCTTCACTAGGTTGGGGATGGCATGTTTACCTGGGGAGGGGAAAGAGCTGGGCATGAGCAAGAGAGGAATAGGTCTGCATGGGAAAAATCACTGCAGAAGGACCAGTGACCAGTTGTGATGTCCCCCTCAGCACATGCTGCTCTGGGAGAGCAGCAGCAGCAGACAGACACTGGAATGATGCCATGCACACGCACTTCCTCAGCTCAGGAGGACATCCCTGCATGACCTGGATGGATAGAGCCCATGTCTCACTCTGTGCAGCCCTCACCTATCAGCTCCTTGTTGCGCAGGTCCACAGCCAGGTTGCGCAGGGCTCCAGCCGCGGCTTTCACCACGCGCTCGCTGTCGTGGCTCAGGAGGTCGGCGATGGCTGAGAGCCCCTTCTCCTGGCGCAGTGCCGCACGGATGCAGCGCCCGTACTGCGGGGCAGAGGCACAGCACACAGGGTCACCGGGCAGACACAGCCCCCTGACTCCTGGGGACACCCCCAGGAGCCTTCTCCACCACCCTCATCTTGGGAACCGAGGGTCCTGGCTTCACCCACAGTGAGTCTGCAAAGGTCCCACTCCTGCCCAAAAGCCCCCCCTCAACAGGCCAGGCAAGCAGTTTCCCAGGTGGTCTTTTCATCCACACCAAGAGAATGCAGGTCCAGGATCTGTGCAGCAGCCCGGACCATCATTCCCTGTCCCCAGCATACGGAAGGGAAGGAATGGCAGCGAGACCGCTGCAGGTAGGGACATAGACAGGCAACCCTTGGGAACACACAAGTGGCAGGGAGCACAGGGCCCTTAACAGCACAGGGGAGACCTGATCCACACACGAACTGTGCCGTTAAACAGCCTTCCTGAGCAGGGAGCCCTGTACAAAGTGAACAGCCTGAAACGGCAGAGCCGAGGTCATCCCAGCTCTGCTGGTATCCCACAGGTAATGCTCCTGCTCCCCAAAGCTCCTTCCCTACAGCACAGATGAACATGGACAGGGCCAGCTCCAAAGGCACTCACCGTCCAGCTGCCAGCACACAGGTTCTGAATGGCTCCTGCCGAAGCCTCCAGGATGGCTGGGGTCTTGCTTTCCTTCAGCAGGGAGATGTATATCCGAACCACTTCTGGCTGGAAGAGGAGCTCATAGCCTGTCAGAGAACAGGAAGGACTTACCAAGGGCTCTGTTCACATCTGACTAATTCCAAAGGGGCACTGCTGGGCAGGTGAGGCTTGGAGAATTTATCCAAGCTCCCTGCTTCCTGGAGGCTGGATCCTGGGTATGGTGGGAACCAGGCTGCCCCCCAGCCCAAGCCCTGACGAGGGATGCCATGCTGCTGCCCAGAGTCCCCAGTGCACTGCTGCAGTTCAGGAGGATTCTGGGCTGAGCTGCAGCACTGTTGCCTTCAGTGAGAAGACCTCAGGTGCAGTAAAGGCCTGGCTGAAGTACCCAGACTAGGGCACGGGCTGGGGCAAGTCTGGCAGCCAGGTGCTGTGCAGCAGGAAGAAGGGGGGGGAACACCTCAAGCAAGTGGCCACCAACCTCACGCTGAAGCAGCTTGGGTTGAGCTCACCTTCAGACTGAAGGCACCTGCTCTCCAGCTCCCGCTGCCCCAGCACACAGGCAGGGATCAGGCCTTCAAGTACGAACTCTTTTCCACGGAAACACACACCCACAGGTGACTTGTAAAGCAGCAGCGAGATTGCACTTTACAGTTGCAAGCTTGAGTTTTCTACCTTGTTCTCTATTCTCAGCTATAGTGAGGGGCGTCTCCAGCCCCCAAAGACAGAGCAGGCAGCTCCTCAGGCTTCCACCAGAGATGGTGCTGACTCTTCCCACAGCCTGGGTCAGCCTCAGGAGCCATTGGAGCTGCTCACATCATCGGGTCTGTCCTGAGCTTTCTTGTGAGTCTTCTAGCTTAACTCTTCATACCCCTGGGAGCAGCAGGGTCCTCCCAGGAACCAAAGGGTGCTCTGGGGCAGGAGCTGAATTCAAGCCGTGGACTAATGCCCACTGTTTGGCAGCCAGCAAAGGGCTGTGATTCACAGCCCTCAAGACATTGAGAGGCTTGTCCCCAAGGGCTTCTTGGCATGACCCTTCCTCACACTCATGCTGGAGAACACTTTAAGGCAGGGTTTAGGCTTTAAATCCTGCCTATTCTTCATGCTCAAAGGAGAAGAGCAGGAAAGAGAGCAAATGCCCTGGGAAGTCTGAGACCACCACCACAGAGGACTACCCCTCCCGGGGCTGTGTCACCATGCTGACCCTCTGTCTCCAGGGCAATAGTTCCCTTCCCAGGAAGCCTGTCTCAAGGCAGCACTAACCTCCAAGCACAAGCAGCATCCTCACAGTGTCTGTGCCAGAGCTGGTGTTTTAACAGGCACTTGGGCAACCAGAAACACACCTCCTCTAAACCAAACCCCCGCCCAGTTGAGAGGCTCACTTTAATGATAAGCTCTACTCACCCCTCTCCTGGACTGCTTGTGCAAGAGCAGCCCTGCAGAGCCCAGCCTTCCACAGACCCCCCCAGGAACATACCTTTGGCTGGAGTTGTTCTTTTGGGAAAATCCACTGTTTCGGCACCAGGGTCTTCTGGGAGCTTTTTACCTTCAAATGGCAAACAGAGGAGTCAGATGCCTCTTCTCCCCACCCACCTCAGCCCAACAGCTCTTTGCCACTTGCTCCAACGACAAGTCCAGAGGTGAGCTGAAGCCAAGCTACCAGCGTATAGCTGGGGCAGAACCAAAGCATGCCAGAGCGAGCACCCATCAATCCAACCATGGAAGAAGTAGAACCAGGAGCACACTCACCTCTGGAGAACCACTCGTCTATTGGCGAAGCGGAGAGAAGGACAGGAGAGAGGGAAGGCAGGAGGACAGAAGTGCCGACAGCATCATGGGGCAGATCATTTGGCAAGAAAGCAAAGGACGGGGAAGGGGCAAACAGGAGAGAAGGGAAGGTGTGGAGTTAGTGGCCATCTCTGCGTCACCATCCCACCACCACAGAAACCCACCAGTAGCTTGTGTCAAATGCTTTGGGTAAGTCAAGCAGTAGGTCCCAAAGCCAGAGGAGGCAGGGGCCACTGCACCTTCAGAGAACTGCAGTTTAACCCTCACACAAGAGATGCCAGAGCAGGAGCACAGAAACCCCAGACCACCCTCAAGCTCCACTGTAGGTTTGTCTTTATCCCACCTCCCTCCACACTGCTGCCACCACACGAACCTTTGCCCTTCTTGGCACCAAAGCAGCTCGCAGCGTGGGGCCCGGCACTGTTGGCAGGGGCCAGGGGTGTCTCCTGGTAGCGTTCAGCATGGGGGATCTCCCGGTGGACTTGGTAGGACAAGTTTCTCAGCAGGCACACACAGTTCTCCACCAGCTACAGACAAAACCAGATTTGGCTTGGAGCACCTGTGGCCAAGTCTTGCCCATCCCATGCCTGATTGAGGGCCCCATCACAGCCTGCAACCCAGAGCAAGGCCAAGGGGGTCTGATCTTGCCCCAGAGGGAGATTCAGCTCCACCTCCACTTCAGCACGTTCCCATCCTACACCAGGCATGGCCAGGTCTGTGCGTATGAGTTCATACTCTGCCAGGACAAAATCTTTCTGCCATGAACATGGAAGCTCCAGGGAAAGGCTGAAGGAAAACTCAAGCCAAGGCCTTGTCAAGGCAGATCAGGGAGCCCTGAACCAGGGAATACCACTATGGGGTGAGTGACACCAGCAGATCCCTGTGAGCAGAGTGCCAGCCACCTCCTGGTCAATGTGCCCAGGTCACACTCCACACAGGCTCTCTCTTCTCAAGGGAAGACTGGGGAAAGGCATGAGCCTGGACTGGGCTTTCCCAAGCTGGTCCTGTCAGTCCAAGTCCCTCCCTGATGACGATTCCACCCACCCATTCTTCATCTGTCCTGGGATGAAGCCAGCTCCAGCCACCATGAACAGAGAGCGCTGCTGGAGCTGGCTGCCAAGGGCAGAGCTCTACACGTGCCCCGTGCTGGTACCTTGCTGTCCGAGTCCTTCTGGCCGATCTCGGACTGGACGATGTAGATGAGGGCATCCACCAGCCCATCACACTCCCGCAGCTTCCAACGGGCCTCGCTCCGCTCCGAGCTCACGTTCCTGGCAGGCAAGAGAGAAGCAGCATGGGAGAGAGAGCTGAGGGCAGGTGCGGAGCTGCCACCACCCAGCAGAGCTCAGACAGAGGAAAGCTCCTGAAGCTCCCCTTCAATGGGAGAAACTCCTCCAAATCCAAGGACTGCATCACCAGGAGCTGTCCTGGGAGAGCAGCTCCCCCTTGGCAGCCCAAGAAAGCCACAAGGACCAGCCAGGAAGGAGCATTACCACGGCACCTGCCCACACCAGCAGCAGTGGGTAGTCCCCTCCCGTACCTAAGGCAGCCAGCAGTGTTGGTGAGCACTGATTCCCACTCGATGTGGCGGGGTTTGGAGTCCTCATTGGGTTCCCGCTCCCAGCCTGAACGAGGAATCACCACCTCATCAGTCAGAGCATGTAGTGCATGATCCACAATGGCCATCTTGATGGAGTCATGCGAGGACAGGTTCCACAGCGTTCCTGCAATGCCACAGGCAGGAGGTGATTAGGCCACAACGGCTTAAAAAACCTCACACTCTGGATCCCTCACCCAACAGATAAGCCCTTTCTCTCCTCCCTCAGCCATTACCCGTGATGACCTCCGTGAGGTCCATATCATGGGCCTTCCGCAACAGGCGAACCAGAGCAGGCACTCCATCGCAGTTCTTGATGGCAATCTTATTGTCTTGGTCCTTGCCAAAGGAGATATTCTTGAGGGCTCCGCAGGCACCATAGTGCACCTCTTTCTTGGGGTGGTCCAGCAACCCCACGAGCACAGGAATGCCCTTCAGCTTGCGCACCTCCGTCTTCACCTTGTCATTGCGGTAGCAGAGGTGCTGCAGGTAGGCAGCCGCGTTGGACTTGACGGTGTCCAGGCGGAAGCTGAGCATGGCGATCACCTCCGGCAGCTCTGGCTGGCGCCAGCTCCCCGCACTGGGGCCTCCCTTCCGCAGGCTGTCCAGGCTGGCCAAGCTGCCGCGCTCATGCTGGGCCAGGGGTGCCCAGTAGTACCGGTCAGGAGCCACCTCATCCACCAGCATGTCCTCGTAGCTCCTGCCAGAGAACACAGCGGCATCAGCACAAGCCTCAGACCTGAGGTGGTGCTGAGCCCCCTCCAGCCCACCACAGGATGGGCTGAAGTGCACACAGTGCTCAGTCACCACCAGCCGGCCGGCATCCACTGGGCAGACCCCCATCGAGCCTGGCAGCCAGGCAGCAGAGCAGTGCTGGGGCACCCTCCTGCTCCCCACACAGGATCCACCCCCAGGCATGCCCAGGCCTGCTTAGGGAGCAGGCGATTGTTCCACAGGAGAAGGCAGCCTCAAGACCTATTCCAGCCCCTTCCCACCCACCGGGCTTAGGTCAGAGGCTGGAGCCGGGTCTCCGCATGACCTCCACGGAGGTCGGAACCGGCCCCGAGGCACAAAAAGCCATTTGGGGCTGTGACCACTAGGGGGCAAGTTCATCCCAGCACACTGCTGGGAGAGATCCCTCACCCAGGAGCTCCCCAGCCCGTATCCGGCACTGCATGGGCACAGCCGACTCCCAGGGCCATGACCACGAACCACGGGGACAGCAGAGTTTTACCCACACGGGGCTCGAACTCTTTTGCCCGCAGATGCCCGGCGATGCAACAAGTGGCACTGGCTGCCCAGGGACAGGCTCAGCCGCGCATCAAAGGACTGCAGGGATCAACCTCACTGCTCCCAACCCAGGCCCAGGGAAGAGCGATGCGCCCACAGCCCCTTGCCCTGCTGGAAGTTCCCAGCAACACTGGGAATGAGCCACAAGCACATGGAAGCTGAAAGCACAACTGCTGCCCCACGCTGACACTGAACACCTGAAACATGCACCACCAAAATCCAGGGTTCTCACCCTAATTCTGTTGTCACTGACAACCTAATCCTTCCCCAGCCCAGCCAAGGGATCCAGGGATTTTCAGCAGAAGGGGATGCGAGGGGACTTGGCACTTAAACGAGGGGCCTGACCCCCGCTGTCACCAGGCTGTGCCAGGGCACCAAGGACACAGGACCAAAGCCCAGGGTGAGGCACCATTCCCAGCTCACATCTGCCCTGAGCACTGCTCAGCCACCTCCTGAGCTCCAAGATGAGGCTCTGGCAGCAGGGAAAGCTCCACAAAGGATGACAGCAGGTTCTGCTCCCTACAGCCTCTGTCATGGCACTTGCCAAAGGCACTGGCCCCATTTGGCAGTCAAGCCGGTGCCACCACGGGTGGGGGACAGTAGGCTCCAATGTTGGCTGTCAGCAAATCCCCACGGCGAAATGGCTGCTCTGAGGTGCTGAGCACCCCGGCCATGCCAGGGAGTTGCTCCAGTGGCTGTGGGGCATGGAACCCAGTGCACGGTGCCAGCCCCCCCTCCATCCTGCAGCAGGATGGGGCAGCAGGAAGACCACAGCACAGGGTGCCCAGAGAAGCTGTGGCTGCCCCATCCCTGGCAGCGTTCAACGCCAGGCTGGACACGGGCTTGGAGCAAGCTGCTCCAGTGGAAGGAGTCCCTGCCCGTGGCAGGGGTTGGAGCTGGAGGAGCTTTAAGGTCCCTTCCAACACAAACCAGGCTGGGATTCCATGATTCTAAGATGCAGGCAGGTGCCAGCACTGCAAAGAAGCCACCCAACGCTCACCAACACAGCCCAGCAAGTCCCAACAGGGAGCTCCTGCCTAACCCCAAGAGCCCCTCGGTGCCAGATCCCTCCAGGGACGCGGCTGTCCGGGAGGGGGGAGCGCACCCTGTGCTGCCACTGAATCCCCTTCTCTCTGCCCCTGCAGAGAGGGAGCTACAAGAGGAGCCACAGGAGAGACCCATGTGCCGTGTGGCCACGGCATGTCCCCATGCCTGGCTCACTGCTTCCCTGAAGGAGGCCATTAACAGCCAGGCCCCTGTTCAAGACAAACAGCTCCAGGGCAGAGGGATGCTGATCGTGCTGCTCCATTCCTGCGATGGTAACTGAGAAGCAGGGGACAAGCCAAGCTCAACAGTGCCTGGATTCCACAGACTGCTGTGATGGTTATCACAGGGGGAGAGAAAGCCTGCTCATGGGCCACATCAACCCTTCTTCCATACCCTGCCCATTGCCCATCCTTGCAGGACAAGGTGACAGCTCCACCAGGGTTGCTTCTTGGCCATGGGACCTTCTCCCTCTGTTGTGACTCAAGCCCCCAGTGTCCTGCCTGGCCTTAGCTCATGTACCTGTCTCCTGTTCCTGTCCTCCAGGATCTGGAAAAGTGGGAGGAGCATGGACACCATTCAGCCCAGCATAGAGGGTTTATGGTCTCAAAGACTAAGCAGATCAGGCCACCCAGGGAGAGCTCCTGCTCCCATGTGTTGGGTGGGACACGAATCCAGGGAGGGTTTGCAACCCAGGGTGCCTTTAGTATTTTTTGGCATTCCCTTCCTCTGCAGCCCCAGCAGGAGCAGAGCAGCCAGGGGCAGACACTTGCTTAAGCCCCTCTGCCCAGCTGCTAGCTGCAGGACTCATGGCCACGGGCTCAGAGCAGCCACTGCTGGCTTCACCAGGCTGCTCGTTGGGCGCAGGCAGCTCCAGTGGGCACAGGCCTCAGAGGCAAGGGGGAGAACCCATCGTGAGAGCAACTGCCCCAACTGGTTCAGCACAGCAACGCGTGCCTGTGCTGGCACAGCCCAAAGGACAAGGCTCCTCCTTCAGCCCTTCAGGAGCTGCCCTGGATTTACCGTGCATGCCTCGAGCTGGGTGGATCTCCGGCAGTGGCTGGCAAGGGCCTCCTTCCCCTGGGTCTCCCTCCTGCCTATGTTCTAGCTTAAGCAGCTTGTGCTCAGCCTTACCTATCTCCCCCTACCCAGGATACTAGACGTACATCCACCCCTATCTCTGGGACCCAGGCTCAGCCCCTCAATCCATTCCTGCCTCACCACCCTCCAAACCATTCTCCAGCACCTCCCAAAACCCCACCTGAGCTGAGGCTTAGGTAGGCAGCAGCAGTGCCTGTACAAGAGACAAAGCGGGCACGATACATCAGCCTACAGAGCTATGGCCTCAGGCATGCAACATCCCAGGATGGGGTCACAAGCTGGCAGGACAGTGCAAGGACCACCTGAGCCCAAGGGCAGCCCCAGCCTCGTGGGGCACTTGCTCAGAGCCTGGCTGGGGGAGGCGCCAATGACCCACAGACAAGGGAGAGGGAGAAGCTGCTGGTGCTGAACAGGTTGAGCCACTTCTCAGCCTGTGGGTGAGGGCTGGTGAGGTCCTGGCTGTGCTGCAGCAATGCCGTCTCCCCAGGGCACTGCAGGGCTGAGCACTGGGCTCAGCACTGCTCCCAGGACTGCTGTGGGGCTGCGCCACACATGGGGCACGACTCCCGCAGGATAACCCCAGCTGGGGCACCGGTGAACCTGCCCTCCCACCAGAATGGGTGGCCCAGAAAGGGAAGGGCCTGGAGCTACATCCAACTGCCCAGTGAACTCCTTGCTGCAGGAAGAGCAGCTCAATTAGCACCAGCTTTTAACCACCAATTAAGCAGGCAATTAGAAGCGGATGCGAGCTTTTTCCTGCATGAGCTGAGCTTTCTCCTGGATGCGCTTTCTCCTGCATGTGCTGCACCTGACTCAGCTCGTGCCTCTGTCTCTGCAATCCTCCTTCCTCCAAAGAGGGTGAAGTGAGAAGGACCCCACAGCATCCCCCCTCCCTGTACCTGAGCCGCCGGCGGGGATCGGATGGGGTCCCTGCCCGCCGGGCTGTGCCATAGTCAGACATGAGCCCATAGTCTGCATCGTCGAAGCCCACGCTGCGCTGGTCATCCTCCAGGCCATACGGCTCGGGGTGGAAGTGGTTGAGGTCCATGTTGCTGCCCCCGACGCGCACTTGAGGCTGGGGGCCGTAGATGTCCTGGCGGCTGGGGGCCCGGTAGGTGTCCATGGAAGGGCGGTAGCGCTCATCGATGCGGGTGACACGGGACAGGCTTCCGTAGCTGTGGTCGCTGCCCGGGTACCCATCCTCGTAGGGGCGGCCATAGCCATCAGGGTAGTGGTAGTTCCGAGGGAGTGTGGCCGTGCCCGGCTGGCTCAGGAACCCACCCGGGACCCCACTCCCGTTCTTGCGGAAGTTCCTGTCCATGGTCTGGACGTAGTTGCTGGTGACGGGGGAGGTTTCCAAAGGCAACCCATCTGGCCCCACCGGCACCTGCTGCACCGTACGGGTGGTCACCGTCTTCACCACTTTCTTCACCTAGAGGGATGGACGCAGAACATATTCCCGTCAGGAAACCCACCACAGCCCTGCATCCCCGGACTCCCCTTTCAGCCCGGCACCTCGCTCCATACAGATTTCACATCCCCGTTTCAGCTCATGCAGCAAGCTGCCAGATATCAGGGTGTAGCACACCAGCCATCAGTTCCCTGGCCAAAGCCCTGTCCCTCCATGCTGTGCCCAGGCCTGTACCGTGGTCTCTGTACGCCGGGTTGTCCCATCATCTGATGTCTCCACAGACACGACCGACATGGCCCCTTCTGGGTCCTCCTCCATGGTGTATGTCTCCTCCACGATCTGGCCCGGGTCCTGCATCCTGGGGATTGTGCTGTACAAGAGGTGGCTGTGGTCCTAAAGGGAGCAAGTGGCAGGCAGTCAGCCCCCCCATCAACATGGGCCTCCCTGGAATCAGCCTGGTAAGAGATCTCACCTCCTGGGGAGCCCTAATATCCTCCTGCATGAGAACAGGGACCAACAATCCCACACCAGAACCCATTCAAGCCAGGGTGGCCACATCAGAAACACAAGTCCCCCTCTCCTAGCTAGGGTGGAGACACTGGAGCTCTGCCCTGCATAATCAAGCCAGCCAGCAGGCTGCCACAGCCAGAGCGCTCAGCTCCCCTTACCTGTGGCCCGTTCAGCTTCAGATCTTGGTATTTCTGCCTTTCCAGGTCAGCATCGCCCAAAAAACGCCCGTTCTGAAACACAGAGCACCACAGCATGCCTGTTACTGCACTGATCTCCCACTGCTGGGATGCCATGTACCCGCTCCCCCCTTCCCTGCCAGGCCCTGAGCAGGCCACCTCCTGGATCTGACAGACATCCAGCGCGTACCCCACGTGTCACCCCCAGGAGAGGCTCATGCTCCTTGGGGCCTATGTGATGAGCAGCAAACCACCCCATTCCAGCCTGACATGAGCTGGAGAACACATCATTCAGCCCCAGCGCTCCTGATAGAATGGCCCAGACCCTTTCCTGCTCCCGGCACAGCCCTGGAGACCTTCCACATCCTCCAGGGCAGGAGCCACAGGTGACGTCCTGGCAGGACCACAAGGGAAGAGCACAGCTGCTCGGTGGCTGTTGCAGGGTGCTTCTGTTGGATCCCTCCTGCCCACCCATTGCCCAGCCCACACATCTCCTACAACCACCTTCCACAGCCAGCAAGGAACCTGCCTCCTGCACACCACCACGCACCAGCCCTCCGAGCACCCCTCTCCACAACAAAGGGAAAGAAGGGACAGGAAAGGGAGGACAGGAGGAGGGAGACCTCAAGCCAAGGCAGATGAAACGACACTTCCAGCCCTGCAGAAGAGAGATCTCTCCCAGCCCTGGTTTGGCTGTTTGGGGGATAAACAGAAACTCCAGGGACTCGCCCGTTGTCACATGAGAGGGAGACAGACATGCGCTTCCCCACAGCTACACACCAATTCCTGCAGTTCGACCACTTTCCAAGAAGCTGAGTGGGATGGGGAGCAAAGATGCCCCGGTACTGAAAACAGCCAGCCTCTGATCTCCATGAAACCAAACCAGAGCTGGCCTGGCTGCAAGACACTCCAGGTCTCCAGACCCAGACCCTCTTACTTCCCACAAGGATCTGGCTTTGCACATCCCCAGGTCACCTTCAGCACCACCAGTGTTCAAGAGCAGCCTAAGCCCTCCTCCACCTCACATCCAGGGAGAGCCAACGGAAGTGCCCAGGGCTGCCTGCACCGAGGAGAGCCGATGTACACAGGGGCTCCAGGAGCCTCTGCAGCCCCCGCTGCTGGGGCTTTACCTGGTGCCGCCGGGGCAGCGTGCCGTTGGCCAAGCCTGGGCCGGCGTCCTGCGGGGAGACCCGGACTCGCTCCAGCTGGGCTGAGACGTGGCGCCGCTCCTCCTCGAGCGCCCGAGTCAGCTTCTCAAACTGCGCCTCCTGCTCCTTGACGGAGGCAAGGATGCTGGCGGTCGACTCCACCTCCGAGTCGTCCATGGGTGCTGGGTGCCCAGGGTGGGCAGGGTGGGATGGAGGGCACAGGGAGGCACAAGCGGAGGCGGCTTGGTGTCAGGCGAGGGGAAGAAAAGTGACCCAGAAGGGCAGGAGCCCCCCTCTGCACTGCATATGATTTGGGAAGGAAGGAGGGAGAAGAGGGGTCAGAAGAGACTGATTTCAGTGAGACAGATCCTCAGAACAGGGAAAAAATGATCTTGTGGCATTCCCACCCATTCCCACCCACCAGCGAGCTGGCAAGAGGGTCCTGGGGCAGCACAGCCCAGGCATGACTTGGATGTTCCTTGCCCCAGGATTTAAGCTTGGAGAAGTGGCACTTTGGGTCAGAAAAGTGCTGCCCCATCACAGCAAGCAGCTGGGACTGAGCCAGGGTCAGAAGAGCTGCTCTGTGCTGAGGAGGTTCCCTCTTCCCACAAGGGCCCTCCTCAGGCCGCACAGAACCGCTGCTCTCGCGGAGGGGGGGCAGGGCAGGTCCTGGGGCAGAACAGGGAATGCTCCGCATCCTATTATCTCACCAGGGAAGGAGGGATACGCTGTCACTTATATGTTTCTTCCCCAGTGTGATACAAGGTGGGGGCACAGTCCCCACAGCACAGCTCTTTCCTACCCAGGAAAGGGGATGAAGTGGGAGAGGATCCCCCTAAAGAGAATCCCATGAGTCCCTTTGCTGCCAAAACTCACCACCCTCCAGCTTCTCACCAGCGTTCTCAAGGCTGCAGCTACCCCAGGAAGTCCTCAGCCCACAGATCTAGGGTCACTCACTGGCTTGGACCCCTCTATCATCCCCTCCCCAAGAAGGGCAGTGAAGCAGCACACCCCAATCAACACATTGACAGAGAAAGGCAATATTATTCCATACAGACCTGTCAGAGGAGGAAGTTCAGGTTTGATTGGCAAAGGCACGGGACAGCCAGGTCTAGACGCAGAGAGTCATGTGAGGAATAGCCCAGCCACCACAGTGAAGAAGCAGGAGGGAAGAGAGCTGCAGGGACAGCAGGAGGAGGTCAAAATCACACCCGTGAACGCAAACCGAAGGTGCGGAGGCACCGGGCGGGAGCAGCCACTTCCCTCCCCCCCCTGCGCTGGGGGACAGAGCCGTGGCCGGGGGGGGGACCAGCGGGGCTCCCGCGGCAGCCCCCGGCCGCTCCCTCCGCCAGGGCAGCGGCACAGGCGGGAGGGCTCAGCCCGGCCCTCGGGGCCCGCAGCTCCGCCCGGGCCCGCGCAGGCGTGTGGGGACTCGCCCGCGGCACCGCGGCTGCTTTCCCACGGTGCGCGGCACCGGCGCTGCCCCCGCCGGGGAAACGGGGCCGGGGCAGAGGTAGCCCCGGCGCTTCGGGGGTTCAGAGTTAACTCCCTCAAGCGCATCCACATGGAACCCTTCTGGGAATGCCCCCCCCCCCCCCCCCCCCGCTCCTCCCCGGGCCTCCCTCACAGGCAGCCCTGGCACTGACCGGGCCCATGGAGCCGGGTTGGTTTGCAAGAGCCTCGGCGCACTCAAACGTCTGCTCACCAACACCCTGCAATCTGCCCTCGCAAAAAGCCCAGCGCTTCCACCCATGCCCACGGAGCCGTGGCCCATAGACCCCAGCCGGCCCCAAGTCCCAGTGCTTGGCCCCAGCCGGGCTGGGATCCTCGCTGCCCAGCCCGCACCCCGGAGGAGCAGGCACCACTCCGGGTCCAGGGGCCCAAGCAGGCTCCTGGAGGCTCCCAGACACGACTCCTGGCTCTTGCACGGGTTTTCCACTCCTCCCACCTTGCGACAGGTACACCCCGAGGCTTTTTCCAGCACACCAACTCCCCAAGCCTTGTATGGAGATGCAGGGGCAGCTCTGACCCTGCTGCTGGAGGTCCCACCTGCCCCGTGGCTTTGCAAGGGATCCTCCTCAGGAGAGGCCTGGTGCCTCCCACAGCAGTGTTGACGCATCCAACTCTCACCCCTGAGTCACACGCTCAGTTTTGGTGGGCACCCACCCAAAGCACCCCAAGCAGGGGCACATAGCTGGGGCCTCTGGGATCCACTGGAGGTCACTGTCACCCACACAGACACAGGGCAGGGCTGCAGGGCCCAGCTCTGCAAGGAGGCTCTGGGTAGAGGCAGCCTGGACCCACCGGACCCCGCCCTCAGCCACAGGACGAGGGGAGACCTCCTTGCAACATCCCAGACTTCTCCATCAGGTCAGGGGTGGTCCTACCCCCCCACACGCTGCAAACACCCAGAACCCCGCCAGAGCCCGCCTGGCTCGTGGTGATTCACCTCCAGTGCCGTGTTTCACTGAGCCCTTTTAAAGACAGAAACAGCCGCTGCAGAGAAGACATCCTCCTCAACACGACCTTGCCCGAGTAGCTGTGCTCCCATCTAACACCTTCCCAGCCAGCCCTTGACCATCCCTATGCAGAAGAGGCAGATTTTGGGGCGTGTGAGGATGGAGCCAGTGCGCTGGCCTCAAGGGCAGATTCAGCTGAGCCCCTGCTCTCATGAACGGGTTTCACTTGCTGGCAAGCAGCCTCAGCAGTGAGCAGCAAGCGCAGAGCAGCAGGGCTGGTCTCTGTGGGAAGGCAGAGGAGAGCCAGCAACCCCAGCAGATCCCTGCAGCCCCACAGAGCCAGCAACACTGCCCCAGCGCCACGTCCCCACCTCTCACATCCCCCTGGGAACACAGCCCGGAGAATGTGGAACTAACAATGAAGCTTGCAGGGCCCTCATGGGCCCCAGATAAGGGGCCAGAGCAGCCGAGGCTGTTTCCTTCCCCTCCCTTCCACTGGGAGTAAACACAACAGCAGGGGGAAGGAACAGGACAGGTCCCTCGCCCCCCTGCTCTCCCTGTCCCCTGCACTCACCATGGCCGCTCCAGCCCAGTCTGGAGGATGTGTGGGGACACACAGAGGCCCCCTCTTCCCCTTTGGGCCCCCAGACCAGAGCAGGAAGCCTCAGGGAGAGGAGGCAGCCTAGGGACTTTAGGGAGCCCATCGCATCAGGGCAGGTAGAGGAGGGGCTGGGGGTAGGCATGGCTCTGCAAAGCCATCAACACGGAGCAGCACAGGAGCAGCCACCGCAGGGTCACCCCGGGATCAGTGCTGGAGCTGTCCCTGCATACCTGGGCAGGGGCACAGCTCCACCACAGATCAGCAGAATGGGGGTACCTGCAGCCAGGGGGGGCTCCCCCAGCTCTGCTCCTGGGGCTGCCACCACCAGCACCGCCTCCTCCCTCTGCACGTGTCCCAGCCATCGAGACTCCATCGATCCGGGATTAAAGACATAATTGCTGAGAGGCAGTGCCAGGTCCAGAGTTGGAGCCAGCGCTGCCCGCAGCCATCCGCCAGCAGCACCCCAGCACCCCTGCGGGCAGGCGCACAGAGCCTGCGAGACCCTCGGGCAGGGGCTTTGGGCACGGTGCAGCCCCTCACTGCCTCCTGGAGCTCATCTGCAAAACAAGGCAGGGAGGGGGACAACAGGAGAGCCCCGGCCAGGCAGCCCCCTCGCAGCCCCCTGCTTGCGACAGCTTGCAGCCAAGCACTCCGGATCCCACAAGGGTGACATTCCAGGGATCGCTTTGTGCCCATTCCCCCCCCTCCTGCCCAGCCTCTGAAGAGACAACTACAGAGCATTTTCCAAAGCCGGACCCTGACAGTCGCTGCCTTCTCATCAAGAGAGACACCGCTGACACACCCAACACTTAAAAACCCAGCAGCCAAGAATAGCTGAGCTGGCTCCGGCCACGGCAAAGCCAAACCCTGGAGACAAAACACACCCCAGCAGCGCCTGCCCCGGGGCAGAAGCCCCAGAGCACCTCCCCGGTGGCCATCGGGACAAAGGGACCCAGGGACCAACACAGCTACCCAGAAAACTTCACACCCAAATCCCTCTGCCTTGTCTCATCTCCCAGCTTCCTGCTTGGAGTGAAGGCTTGGTAGTGGCCAGAACAACACCCTAAACCTAACGAAGCCCTCCAGAGCTCTTCCCCTGAGAGCAGCCCTAACATGGCACATTCTTCCAGAACTCCCTGCCCTGCTTCCCAGCGGGATCCCAGAGCAAACCCTGTGCCTGGAAAAATAACTCCCAGGGCCCAGGTGCAGCCATGCCCAGCTGGAGCTCACCTGCACCCACCACTGCCAGCTGATGGGGTTTGAGCCTTGAGGGCTCTTCACCAGAAGCACTCCCCTGTCAGCCACAGAGCTTAACCTGGGACCCAGGCTGAGCTGGCAGGCGAGGAATGGGACACCACGGGCCAGGGAGAAGGCCAGGGTCTGGCAGGTAAGACACAGGCAGGAGGTCTGGCAGGCAGGACCCACTGCAGCTTGGGGCACCCCCAGCACACAGCCCCCTGCGTGGGGCTGCCCGAGGACCGGCTCCAGCCCCACTCTGCCCCAGAAACCTGCTCTTGCTCCAGTATATCCACTACACAAGAGAAATGGCAACGCTGCTCAAACAACTGGCCTTGTCCTGCCATGCTGAGGGGCTCCGAGGGGAGCCAGGAGCTGCCTGCCCCTCAAAAGCCATCGACAGCTCTCAGCACCAGACCCTGGCCTCCAGAGAGACAGGAAACAACAAATTCTGCTCCTGGTTCCAGTTGCCATCATGATGCACTTAGGAAAACAGAAACCCCATCAATAATTCAAGCCTGCAACCATCCAAGTGCTTGCAGTGCATTACACTTGCTTGCTCTGCACAGGTTCACAGCCCTGCTAATTCACCACAGACTTCTGGTCAGTCTCAATTAGCTAAAAAATAAATGAGGCAGCATCTCTGGCATCATTCCACCTCCCTAAGCACAGGGCCCAGGCTCATCATCAGCCCTCAGCCTGCCCGAGGTGGCAAGCACCAACCCTAGCCAAGCACAGCGGGTGTTGGGCAGAGAGCCCATGAGCCCCAGCTCATCCCACCTGGTCTGCTCCAGTGTTCAGCTCAGGGGAGCACTGCAGGCCTCAGCCACGGGAAGGGGACCCCCGATGGCAGGCAGGAGCTCCCACATCCCTGCTTGGGCCATGGAGAGCTTTGGCCACGGCTGTTTCTCTCCCAGCACTCAGAGGCAGGACCATGCCCACCACAGAGCAGCATCCCAGGCAGGGACCCTCCTTCCCCTGCACAGGGCAGTTTGCTCCAGCTCCTGGCCAGCTCTGCCCAAGCCCCGCCAGGCCCCGGAGCTCCCCCGTATCCTGCCGAGGCCCTCAGCTGCCTCCGGGCCCCGGCCGCGCCTCTCCCCGGAGGCAGGTTGTGGAGCACTGGACTTCGGACCGGCGGCTCCCGCGGGCGGGTCAGACACCGCCCGGGGCTCCGGCCTGCCCCATCCCAGAGCCGGGAGCGGCAGCGGGCACGGAGCCGGCAGCCGCTCGCCCCCGCCCAGCGCGCCCAACTGGTTGGACCGGCAGCGGATGACGGCCTCGCCTGCCGCCCCCAGCGCGCCCGTGCGCTGGGAACGCCGCCCTCCAGAGCGGAGAGACCTGCGGAGGTGCAAGCAGCGACACGGCACCGCACCTTGTAAGGGAGCGGGCCCGCAGCCAGCGCGGCGATAAGGAGGGAGAGATAAGGGCAGGGCGGGGCGGCTGGGCTGGGGAAGCAGCGTGCGCATCATCCCCCCAGCATGGGGGACCGAGAAATGAACAAGACCCGTCGGGTCCGCGGGATAGGTCCGGACAGAGCCGAGGGTTGTGAAACGCAGTGGGCTGATCCCTGGGGAACGGGTCTGTCCCTGCCCGAGGTCACCGGGATGAAGGAGGAGGCAGTGGGAGACAGCAGCAGGGTGGGGTCAGCCCCAGCGCCAGGCCTGTTCCACCCGCACGCCAGCGGCCCGGTCGACTCCGGCCACCCCTGAGCCCAGCCGGGACACGGCACGGGACCGGATCCTTCTCCCCCGGCTGGGCAGGAGAGCAGCCATCCCCTGCACCGGCCGCTGCACCGGCCCCACGGCAAGCGGGACACGGAGCACCCAGCAGAGCTTGTAGGGCGAAGAGACAGAGTCCTCCCGGGTAGGAAGGCAGCCGAGCCGCAGGGCTCCAGGCAGAGACTGTGCACCCGCAACCCCCAAACAGGATGGCCACAGGGCTAGAACTTCCCTGCCAGCAGCGTCCCGCTGCCGCACGACACCCCAAACCCCCCACTCCCGTTGGGAGCCGCTGCGTGGGTCCCCCCACTATGAGCCAGCAGCGAGGCCGGGTCCCCGGCACCCAGCCCCGCAGCTCGCACCCCAGGGCCCAGCGCATTCCCATGCCGAGCGCTCGGCAGCACAAAGGCGGCTCTCTGTGCTCGGTGGGAATTCGCAGCTGAGCGCTCGGCAAGGACAAAGGGATTTCAGAGGCACATCCCCAGCCGGCCGCCTGCCTCCCTCCCCCCGGCGTTCCCGTTTCCTGTCACAGTAGCACCAGACCTCGGGGGCGCAGCAGCAAACAAACACCCAGCGCCGGATTCCGGGAACGGGGCCAGAGCATTCCCGGGGCAGGCCACGCTCTGGCAGGCAGCGGGTCCGGCTTCACCCCGGCGGCCCCGCGGGGCCCCAGGTGAGCGAGGGGGAATCCAGGGCAGCTCCCCAGGCGCAGCAGCCACCGCGCTGGGGACGTGAGGCGTCCCCATGGCCACAGGGCTCTGGTGGCACCCCGGTTGTGCTGGAGGTGATGCAGCCCACGGGCTCAGCCACGCCAGCACCCTGCCCCGCACCCAGCTCTCCCCAAACCCACCCCAGGCTGAACTTTCCCACTCAGCTGCTTCACTCCCGCAGCAAAAGCAAACATGAGCCGGGCTCTGCACAGATAAGAGCTGTGCTGGCAGGGCCCAGGGAGCAAAGTCCTTCCATGAAACGGGAGACTGCAGCAGTGGGGGGACAAGGGCAGGGCAGATGTGGGGAAGCCGCTCTGGCACCCCCCATGCTGGCACCCTGTCCCTGAGGCAGATTTAGCTCCTCAAGGGCTCATGCCTGTCCGCAGGCAGTGAGGCCACAGCCCGGTGGCCCACATTCCCAGCACGATTACGGGAAGCCGTCCTCCCCTGGGCCACGGGCACAAGCATCCACAGCAGGCACCCACCCCGCACAGCCCCTGCCAGCAGAACTGCAGAATCCGGTGCCAGCCCAAATAAGAACCTAGATTTGGGTCCCTCTCCTTGGCACAGCCCTCACTGCAGCCTCTATATCCTTCTTCTCAGGAAAGGCACTTGAGCTCATTTCCTCTCCCAATACCTGCAGGATCCCCCTGGCACAGCACCCACTGAGGTGACCTCCTCAGGTGCCTGCTCTCTATCAGTGGACAGGCCGGAGCCCCGGCAGGAAAGGAAAAGCCACTGGGGAAGCATAAAGCAAGAGCCAGGGGCTGAATACAGCTGGGGATGGGGCAGGGGCTACTGCCCCGCAGCGTAACAGCCAGGTCCCAACATGGTGCTCCAAGTCCCCGCAGTGCCCATGGCCATGCATGGTGCACACACAGGCTGGCACAAGCCAGGGCTCATAAACAGCAGCAGGGGACAAGCAGGACAGGCTGTTGCTCTGGGGCCTGCAGGACTTCACCCTACCCCAGACCCCTGCCCAAACTGCTTGTTGGTGCCACATCTGGCTGCTGCTCCCTGAGAAGTGGTTTCCCAGGCTCCTGCCCGAGCTGAAGGGAAGGAAACCTGCGTTTCCTGGTCAGACAGGAGGTGACATCGTGACTTCCCTTTCCTGTAAGCTTCTAAACATGACGTCCTGCCAAGGGCCTCTCCCCACTGCCCCCAGCCCACATGCAGACACGCTGGAACCAGGCTAGGATCACCAGGCACAGGCACCACCAGCCCGGCCCCGGCCAGAAGTACCAGCCAGGTCAGCACGGTGCACCCAGGAGACCAGACACCCAGCCCACTTGCTGGAAGCACCCTGCCTCTGAGGAACACACAGGAGGGCTCCTCATCTGTGCTGCTATCACATTCTTGCCCAGGGCTGGGAGCATCCTATGAGCAGAGGCTGAAAGATGCTGTTTTCCAGCCCCCGGAGGACACAGCTGTGCCCACCATGCCCCAGCTATCTGTAGGGGCAGCGACAGCCTACCGCCAGCACATCTGCTCACCAAGGCGGGAAGTGAGCATGCACTGCCCAGCCAGCCTTCCCTCACACCCCTCAGCTGCTCATCTGTACAACTCCACCAACCAAGAAGCACACACACACCTGAACCACCATGGTGTTCCCAAGGCTCCCAGCGGCAGGATGGGGGCATTCCTGGGAAGCACAGCCACAAACCCCCTCCTGGACCAAGGCTGCTGCCACAGCTTTGCTCCTCAGGCCCATCCAGCCCCCTGCCCAGGGCAGCTGCCTTCACTACAGAAGGGGAATAGAGAAGGGAAGTGCTTTTCCACCCAAGGCAGCTGCTGGAGACAGGCAGAGAGATCAAGGGGGAGCAGGTTTCACGTGTGCCACCCCAGTGTACTCTAGAGGGAAGCTGCAGGGCCCCGGGAGCTCCCTCCTGCAGGGAAACCAGAGAAAAGGAGCAGCAGAGGGGCAGGGCTGGAGCAGGCTCCCCACAACCACACAGGATCCCTGCCGGAGCTGCCCGGGCTGCCCCTGCTCCCCAGCAGAGCCCGGTGCGCAGCGCTGCGATGACACATCCCGGTGCCCGCACTGGAGCCAGGCAGCGCCGGCAGCATGGCGAGCTCCAACACGCCCCAGGAATGTGCCCCGGCACCGGGCAAGGGCCCTGCCAGCGGCGCGAGCACGGCCCGGCCCACCCTACCCTTCCCACTGGCAAAAACTCGTCTTTGCAGTTCCACGCGCTCCCTTCCTCCCACCGCTGCTCCCCACGTGCCCACGGCCCCACTCCAGCACCTCCTGGAGCACCAGGGGGAGCAGCCCCGGGATGTGGGAGCTCTCCTTGGGAAAGCCCAGCCCAGGCACCAGGCGAGACTGGGGCGATGGGAACACACAGGGCTGAGGCCAGCAAGCGCCTTGCTCCCTCTGGCCCGTGTGGACCCGGCTCCCCATAGTCTCCTGGGGTGCCCCAGCTCCCATCCCGGCCACCTCACTGCTGGGAGGAGCCCCCAGCCCCAGGTACACGCTGTCCTACCCAGTGCGGCGAGGGGAGAGCAGCTCCTCTTGGTCCCTGCGGGACAGGGCCCAGGCAGGGCTCCCGCTGCCCCCAGGCTCCCCGTGCCCACGGCTGGCAGCAGGAAGCCCGTGAACTTTGAGCAGCATTCGCTGAATTGGGGCCAACGCCCCACAGAGCTGAAGCCGGGGCTGGGATGGAGGAGCAAGAGCAGGTCCTGCCCCTGCTGCCACCAGAGCCACCCACCCCAGCCTGGTGCAGAGGGGGACATCCCCCACCAGCCCTGGAGCTGCACATGTCTGACAGGCCCTCCCAGGGCAGCAACACTTCAGCCGGGCCAGAGAATCATGGAATGGTCGGGTTGGAAGGGAACTTGAAGCTCCTCCAGTTCCAACCCCTTGCCATGGGCAGGGACACCTTCCACTGGAGCAGCTCCAAGCCCCTGTGTCCAACCTGGCCCTGAACACTGCCAGGGATGGGGCAGTCACAGCTTCTCTGGGCACCCTGTGCCAGCACCTCAGCACCCCCATAGTGAAGAGCTTCTGCCTTATACCTAAATCTCCTGTTTCAGTTTGAACCCATTCCCCTTTGTCCTATCACTACAGTCCCTGATGAAGAGTCCCTCCCCAGCATCCTTGTAGCCCCCTTCAGACACTGGAAGCTGCTCTGAGGTCTCCACACAGCTTCTGTTCTCCAGGCTGAGCAGCCCTGATGTTCTAAACCTAGGAGTACCAAGGGATTTACTTCCCGGGCTCACATCCTTTCCCCAGCTTGCCCAGACCCTTCCCTATCTGTGCAGGAAAGCCAGTGGCCCCTGGCCTGGACAAACACCCCACAGAGCCTGCTCTGCTGTGTGGTGCAGCCCGCCTGTGCACCCATGCCCTTATGAGCACCCCAGTGGCACCTCCACAGCCCCAGCCACCCCAAGACACCAGGGCTCTGGTGACACAAAAGCAATCCTGCTTCCATCAGCACCAACACGTGGGCAATGAGCTGCCAAAATGAGACATCACCCTGGGCCAGGTCCCCCCTCCGCGCTGGCACACGCACCTTTGCAGTGGGTGCAAGCTCTGCAGCACAAAGTCACTGTGGACCCACAGGCTGGGGACAAGCTCTGGGGCATGCACTGCTTCTGTCACTGCCCTCCTGCAGGGCAGCTCATGTCCCTGGGCAGAGGGATGAGGGGAGCCAAGACTGCCCTCCCCACCTCGGCCAAGGCCCATGCACACCACACATCCCACTGCAGCCTCCAACCTGCTGCTCTGGGCTGGAAACAGCAGAGGTGGGGGCAGCCTGGTTCAGGGTTCACCCATCCCAGCACCACGCCTGGCAGCTCATGCTCCTGAGTCACTGGATTGCCCCACACCCCACAGCCACCTCCTCTGCCCCTCTGCACCACAGGGGTGGTTTTCCTGTGGGTCACACAAGGAAGCAGCAGCCCCCGCTTCCTCCATGGGAACTGGGGACAGGAATAGCACTGCAGGAGGACAAGGACCCGCTCCCACCCCGGAGCCCACAGCAGGGTGGGCTGACATGGGAACATGAACGGGAATTACTCCTCAGGGCAGACCCTGTGTGCAGTGAGCAGGGGACAGGGCGAGCAGGGGGACAGGCACTGTGCTGAGGCAGCTCCGGCAGTGCAGCACTGGCCTTCCCGGATGGAAGGAGGTGGATTAGCAACAAGCACAAGACAGGCAGGAGCCAGAAGGACTCATGGCCCCGCTGCTGCTGGGAGTTTCCAGACAAGAACTGGCTCCAAGAACCACTTCCCCCCCAACAGCCTCCTCGATGACACGCAGCAGAGAAGGTTGTGGCCACCTTGGGGAAGTCGAGGACTTTGGTCGAGAGCTGGTAAATCCAGCCCCTTTCCAGCAGCATTCCTGGACTCCGGCCTCCTGCGCTCCAAGCCCACGTCACAGATGGCGCTGCCTGAATCACCAACAGGTTTGGGCTTTGTCACCGCATCCAGGCAACACCTGCTGCCTTCTTTGGCCCAAACCAGCTCTGGGTCCTGCTCCCCTGCCAGCGGGACTGGGATAGGGCAACAGCCACTCTGCAAAGGGGGGTTTCGAGCCAGGAGAGAGCTCTGCACTGCCCTGCAGACAGCACCACTCAGCTTGGGACAGGGTCTGTCATTGCCAGTAGTAAACAAGAGACAGTTTTCAGGGGCTGTTGGGAAGACAAACCAAGAGATGCAGCCAGCCCGCTCCCCTGAGGTTACAGACATTGGTAAGCTATTCTGAGAAGCCAACAGCCTCCCAAGCATGGGCCAAGCCAGGCTATTATTTTCTAGGTGTCCTAAAACCACCCCCAGCACAGATACAATGGACCAAGGTCTTATCTCCATGCCAGAGGGTGGAGGAGGGAAGGGATGAGCAGTAACCCAGGGGGAGAGACGCCAGCTGCGGTCTGGGCTGGAGCATCGCCTGACTCCCAGCCCATCCTTAGGGAAGAGATGGCCTCAAGGGCTCCTCAACCACAAGGATTGGGGCCTGACCTCCATGTCAGAAGGGAGGAGGCTCAGCCCAGGCAGCCCCAGCACACTCCACTGAACCAGCTTTCATCCTCCCATCCCTCCTAGGAAGGCTCCAAGCCAGACTCCAGCCAAGGCTGCACATTGCAGTCCCTCCCGCAGCAGAGTCCAGCCACAGCCAGTCCTGTGAAAGCACAACAGTCCTCAAAACTGCCTTTTCTTCTCTAAAGCACAGGAGGAACCGAGACAGGCAGGAGACCCTGCCCCAGAGAAGTGCTGGAGCAGCACGGAGCAGGAAGGTCACCCTGGGCAGGACCAGCGACCACCCTGCCCTGGCTCTTCCCAGCACCCACAGCCCTACACGGATCTGCCGCACACTCAGCATGTGCAGCCAGCCCTGACCCCACCTACCAAGGGGCAGGAGGTCCTCAGAGCAGGGAGACCAGGCACGTGAATGGAGGCATCAAGCAGGAGCTGCAAGCACCAAGGGCCTGGTCCTGGCAGCACATAGCTTCCCCTGCTCCGTGCAAAGCCCAGGACAAGCCTGTTCTCAATTCCACTCCAAGAACTGGCCAGCAGAGTCCAGAAGCACCCGCACAGCACAGGGGACAGCAGGACTCCAGTTAAACCCCCCAGAGACCCCTCCACTCACCATCAGCTGGGCAGAAGCCAGCACAGGGCCGGATGCCACAGCCCTGGTACAACAACTTTCAGCCCCACGACGGGTTCCCAGCTGGGGAGGGCAGCCCAGGTAACACCCAGTGCTCCTGTCCTGCTGGCACCATGCAGAGCCCGGGCCTTTGTGGAGAGGAGGCTCCTCCACCCCCCAACCACCGGGGGAAGCTCCGTTGCCCCAGCTGGGAGCCCGCGGGCACAGCGGAGCCGCCCGCTCCCATCCCGCGGGACTGCCCGTGCCTCGCCCATGCCGGAATCCCTCAGAGCCCCCCAAACCCTCACACATTCACCCCCAGCCAAGCCCCTGCGGCACTGGCGGGGGGAGCGCCCGCCTTGCAGGAGGCAACGCCGCAGAGGGGCACCGACTCCGCACAAAGGGCGCTGGGGGGAGGCCGCTAGGCTGGGGCTGAATGACAGCGCAGCCAGAGCCCGAGCCCGGCCCCGCAGGGTCGTGCCTCCCCTGGAAGCCTCTCGGCATCACCTGCTCTCCGCGGCTCCGGCGGGCGGCTCCACCGGGCCGGTTCTGAGCCCCGAACTCTCTAAGGGGACGTACCCGGGAGACGGTGGGGCGCCTGGTCCGCGCACACTCAACCCTCCCCGGGCACTCCAGCCCCTTCCCCGCCAGAACAAAGGCGCGGACAGAGCACACACCGGGAAACGAGCCCGTCCTGGGCAGGGCAGAGGCGAGCCCGGGCTGCCGAGACGGATGGGGCTACCCCGGGAAGCAGAGCCGGAGCCCCATGCCGTGACCGGCAAAAACCCGCGGAGGAGCCGAGCGCCGACCCCCGCACAAAGGGAGCGGGGGGGGCCCCACCGGTGCCGGCCGCGGGAAGCTGGCACACGGGCTGCCTTTGTTTCGGGCAGGGCGGGCGGCGGAGGCGGGCCGGCACCGGGCGGGGAGCGCGGCGGCCGCCCGGCCCAGCTGCCTTTGTGTCGCCCCCCTTGGGCTGGGTCCCGCCAGCGCCCCCGCCAGGGCCGGGCACCGCCGCTCCGCTCCGGACGGCCCTTGGGGCGCGGCCCCGCCTGGCTCCCGGCTCCCCGGCGGCGACGTGACTCGGGGGCCCCGGCACCGACCGGGCCCGACGGGAGAGCGCGGCCGGGCCCCGGCCCTCACGGGAAGGCGCGGGGTGGGCGAGGGCAGGCCGGGCCCCCTCCTGCCGCGGGGGCGTGCGGCTCCCGACCGGCGCCGGCTCCGGCTCCCCTCCCCTGTCCCCGGGCAGCGGCGCGGCCACGACAGCGGGACTCACCGTGGCCGTGCTCCGGCGGTGGGGGGGCGGTCCCGCCCCGCGGCGGCGGCGCGGCCCGGCCCGCGGGGTTCCGCGGCGGAGCGCTGCGCTGGGGGGGCTCGCGGCGGGTGCGGGCGGTGGCGGCGCCGCGCGGGGCCGGGGCCGGTGCGGGCGGAGGGGTCGGGTCGGGCCGCGCCGCGCGCCGCTCCCGCACCTAAAATGGAAGTTGCTCCGGCGGGGCGGGGCCGAGGCTCCGCCCCCTGACGTCAGCGCGCTCCGCGGCCCTGACCCGCCAATGGTGGCCGCGCTGGGGGCGGGAGGGGGCAGCGCCTGCGAGGGGCTTGGGGGGGGATCCGTGCCCGGTGCGGTCCGGGCCCCGCGGGGTCCGCTGCAGGCACAGGGCCCGCCCGAGCGGTGCTGCCCCTGGAGGGGCCGAGCCGCTCCCCGGGGCCGGGGTCCCGGCCCCCTGCCCGCCCTGAGCCGCTGGAGCAGCGCAGACGCGTGACTCGACCAGGGCTGCAGACCCACGGGGGTCACCGCCAGCCCTCAGGCTCACGGAGCCGTCGTGGTTGGAGCTCATTCTGGGGGATCTCCACGACCCCCCACCAGGGCTTGACACCGGGTGCTCGTTCCCGGGGGGCTCCGTCCCCGCGCCCCCACCGCTGTGACCTTCGGGCTCTGTCACCCCAGCTGCGGGCGCGGGACGCTCCGTGGCGGGACGAGGCGCTGCCGGCGGTGCGGGCTGTGACCCGCAGGCACCGCCGCGGGCAACGCGGCTCGTGCTGGGAGGCCCCTCGCGCGGGCCGAGCAGCGTGGCCGGCGCCAGCACCGGCAGCACGGGGCAGGGGGGCTGAGCCGCGAGGCTCGGCGCCGCGATCCCGGCGCCTCTTGCAGCAGATGGGGAAGGAGCCACCGGTGCGGCCCAGGGAAAGGATTCGGGCACGGCACCGAATCACGGGGGTAGAGCCCGGGGCAGGGAATTCAAACATGAGGTTTAATAAATGCACTGATCCAGGCAGGGAGCTGCGGCTGCAGCGCCGGCAGCGGTCTGCGAGGCTGCAGCCTCCGTCCCAGGGCTGCTGCTGCTGCTCCATGCTGTGTGGTCAGAGTCGAGGGACTTTCCCTTTCCTGGGACTGGAGGAAGTGCTGAGGAGCCGGCCCCTTCCTGTCTATGCCCCTCACCTGGGGGAAGTCCGGATCCCACTCCCCCCCGCAGTGGCTGTAGGCCCGGGCTGGTGGGATTCAGGCACTGGGGTAATCCTGCCTGCTCCTGATGGCCAACCTGTCAGTGACACAAGGGAATAAGAGGTGGGGAAGGTTCTGGGTGGGGACAGGTGATGCTTGAGGTAAACACACATTGCTGGTGAGGCAAGAAGGAGGTGGGGAAGAGGCGACAGCAGCCTGTGAATGCCTAAAGGAGGTGATTCATCCCCAGCCAGGGCCTGCTACCCGTTGCAAAAAACCCACAAGAAGTGGGATCCATGCACTTGAAGGGCACACTCAAGGAGATGATGGGGGCCTGTGACCCCAATATCCTCCCTGATCTGCAAACTAGCTCATTCAGGCTGAGGGCTGCAGAGGACAGGGAGAGCTGGCCTTTGCTCCTTAAGGGAGGGCTTCTCCATCCCATGGCAGGGAACCAATTCATCCCTGTGCCCCCCCCATCCTCATGGTCGCCCAAAAGTCAGGCCCCTCTCAGCCCTGTACCCTGATTGAGAACTGCTTCCGGAGCACACGTAACCCTCAGCTGCCCTCCCCTGCTCTTCACCCACATGAGGAGGAAGGTGGGTGCATCCGCTGAGCCCTGGGGACAAGGAGGGAGAAGAGTCCTGGTCTGGCAGTCGCAGGCGTTTGTGACCCCTCCAAAGGGACAGCTCTCCCTCAGGGAAGCAGCAGCAGTGACACCCTGTCCCTTCCTGTCCCTGCACCCCTGCACCGGCTGCCCTGGCACAACCCCTAAGGCGGCTGAAACCAGCACAGATCAGTGCTGATGCAGGGGAACCACCATGGGGTGGCCCCACATCGGCTCACAAAGAATTTCTTTCAAGTCCTTAAAGGTTAAACACTGTGTGAGAATAAGCCTCTGCGGGCTCTGAGCTGGAGCCGGAGCAAGGCCTCTTTGAAGCTGGGCACGTGCCTCCTGTCCCCAGGGCTGCAGGATGGTGCTGGACAGGGTCCATCAGCTCCAGCTTCTAGTTCAGCCCTGCCCCACTAGCCCCCAGAGCACCCAGCAAGGTATGCTTACCTGTGCTTACCTTCAAAACAGACTGAGCCCTGACCCTCTGGGGTCTACTCCCCCAGCAGCTGGTCCAGCTCTTGTTTGAATCTGAGTCCCGTGGCGGAGCATCCGTCCCACGGCTTCCTGGGAAGAGGAGGAGATGTGGGACTGGCATGGGAAAAATGTGCCCTCTCTTACAGGCATTGTGTCACAACATCTCGTACATCCCCCCTCGCCCTGCAGTGCTGCTGCTGCTGTACCCAGCTGTGGCGCCCATGGGACATGGCTGCCACCGGAGCAGAGCCATGGTAGCAGAGCCACCGGGACAGGGCGAGACTGTTTACAGGAGAGCTCGATGCTCTCTGGTGAACAGAGCAGGAGGAGGGGGAGGCTGCAGCCTCAGGCCCGTCACAGGGGTGGCTGCATTGTTCTAAATCAGGATAACGAGGCGCTTCCGCAGCCCCTTTCCTATGGGAATCCCAATAGGTTGTTGTCTTCCCCCGGTACAAGGGGAAGTGCGGCACCAGGGGATGGAACAACTCGTGTCAGACAGCAGTGGGGATGGAGGAAGGGAGCCCGGGCTGTGGAGCCTCCCAGCCCTCACTGCAGGCACAGGGCAGTAAAGCAAGTCCACAGCCCGCCCTGACCCCCTCCTGTAGCAGCTCCACCTCTCCCAAATCCGTCTGCCTCCAGGGCCTTTCCCAGCCACGGGCTCCTGCCTCCATCCTTCCCTTCTGTGGCAGCAAAGCACAAGATACCTCCCAAGAATAGGAAAAGAAGCAGCTCCTGCCCTGCAATGTAGCAACAAAATCAAAAGGGGACATTGCTGGGAGACCATCACAGCTGCAAGTGAGACCCAAGGTGAGAATTTCCTTTCTCTTACAGAAATCAGCTCAGGATCCATGGATTTGAGGGCTCAGGAGGCACAGGGAAGACAGGACTTGTCCTGTGGGGAGGCCTCTTGCTACTAACTGCAGAGGCAGCCTGGAAAACCAGCGCACCTCCAGCCTGAGATCCCTTCCCCTCCCCAGGGAATCCCACCAGGAGATAAACTCTGCCTAACATTCCTGGTCACTGAGTCACCCAGGGCTGTGCTCAGCCACCAGCCAAGGACAATGCACAGCCTGAGCCTCGGGTCACCAGCTCCAAGCAGGGTGGACAGAAAGAATCAGCATTACACAGCAGCAGGAGCCACAGGCACGTCCTCAGCTCTCAAACCCTGGCTGCAAACATGGGCTCTGGTGTGTAAAGAGAGAGTCAGTGGGACAAAAGGTGACTCTCTCCCAGGACACACTGGGCTGCCCATGGATGGCTGCAGGGCCACCTCTGCAGGACTTTGGGATCCACAGTGGACCCACGAGGCAGAGGGGTATCTGCCATGTTCCACCTGACAAGCACTTCCCATAGGCTGGGAGCTGGCATGGTAAGGGTGCTTCTGCCCTTCCAGGGACCTGTTTTGCACAGGGTGAGTGTAACCAATGCCTCTGGAGCAGAGGCCTCGCCTCTCCTGTCATCTGCCAGCTTGAGAGCCCACAGGGCCTCCAGACCCCTGTGGTCCAAGCAGGTGGCTGCAGCGACCAGCACTCTGCTCCTCCTGCAGACAGGAGCTGCTGCTGGCCCTGAGCATGTCCAAGGACAGGGACAGACCTGGGTCACTCACCCTTTTATCACCCCTGCTTCTGGGGTGGCCACAGGAGAGGAAAGAGGACACAAAGGGGAGGAAGAGTTCAGCCATGCTTTGGCATCCTCCCTGGGGTGGACAAGCAAACGTGGCTCCTTCCGGCACAGCCGGAGCGAGATGAGCACCTTGGCCTCTGCTACCAGCACCTCCTGCCGACCAATGCTCAGCCCTTTGCAGCAGGGCTGGGCAGGCACCAGGCACCTCAGCCTGGGCTGGAGGGAAGGGCTGCTCCTCCCAGCTTCACTTCTGATCCCCACCCAAGATATTAACTCCCCATTCCCTCCCCTGCTATGGCTGAGGCACCACTTGAAGTACTCCACAGCAGTGGGGGAGCCCGGAGGCTCGCCATGTCCTAGAGCCAATTGTGACTCTTCTGTGGTGTTGAGGAGGTCTCTGCAGCTGAAGGTGCTTCCCAGGGGTGGGACCACAGGGACCAGGCAGGGTGGACGTGGACCTGCAGGTGGGTCACCAGGCTTGGGACAGATTTGGGCTCTGTCCAGGCAGGGCGCTTGTTCAGTGTCTGATCCATCGCTCCTGAGGAGTTCAAGCTTTCCAAGTGGCAGTTTGTAATTCCAGAAGATGGAGGGGGAGGAAACAGCTCCATTTTCCTTCTATTTTTATGAGCATATGATAGCACTTTGATACCAAATTACTGATTTTGCTGTGTCCCTTGGTATTTACAGCTGGGCTCCAAGCCACCTGAGGTCAGTGGAAAGGCTGCCACTAACCTCAGCAGCTGCTGGCCCAGACCCATCATCGGGCTTGCTTCTTTCTGGGTTTGCATCCATTTTGCACACAGCAAAACAAGAGGAAAAAGAAAAAAGCACCAAAAAAAAAAACACCCTCAGACATCTGTGACACACAGAAACCTCAGGGGCTGAGACCATGTTTGAGCACTTTGTAGGTTCAAGATCCATGGTGTCACTGAACACTCCTCTCCTGCTGCAGCTCCTGAGACATCCGCTCGGGCTCGTTGTTTGCAGGAACAGCCGATATCCGCGGGCAATCAGGATTGCTGGAATTGTTGTCCCTGTGCATGGAGTGACTGAGGCAGATGGCTCCACAATGGATGCTTTGTACCACGACAGAACACTTCCAAGCCAAGCGGGCAGCACCGTCAGTGCGAGGGATGGTTCCCGGAGCGCAGGCCCCGATCCCGGGCAGGGCCGCGGAAATGCCGCTTCACACCCACGAGGCCGCGGTCAAACGCCAAAGCACAGCCCGGGCGGGCTCCGAGCCCGGGAGCCCCGCACTGCACTGATGGGTGAGGCACCCCCCGGTGCCCGGGCCGGGAGCAGCGGAGCTCCGCCCCGCACCACGGCTCAGCCGCCCCTCGCTCTGCACGTGCCCGGCCCAGGGCTGCGTTTCGCGAAGCGCGCAGGGGAACGCCAGGGGCAGCTCCGGCCGCGGGCTGCGGGTCCGGGCAGCGGCACCGCGGGCTCCGGGCAGCGGCTCCGCGGGCTCCGGGCGGAGGCTCCGCGGGCTCCGGGCAGCGGCAGCCCCGCGCCCGCCCCGCCATGGCGGCGCCCGCCTCGCTCGGCCCTTCCCGCCTCAGCCCCGCCGCGTCGCCATTGGCCGGCAGGGCGCGACGGGCGGGCAGGGTGAGCCAATGGCGGAGGCTGTTGCTGGGCGAGGCTGCGGGCGCGAGGCACGCGGGTGCCGTGAGGAGGAGAAGGAGGAGGAGAAGGGGTCGCGGCCGCGGCCGCTCGGTCCCGGTCCCGGTCCCCACCCCGGTCCCGGTCCCCACCCCGGTCGCAGCGGCAGCCCCCACCCCGCAGCAGGTACGCGGAGGGACGCACCCGCCCGGGGAGGGCTGCAGGGGTTGCTGTGTCCTGCGGCCGCGCCTCAGGCCGGAGCCCGGTCTGACCCCGAGCTGGGCGCGTCCGGCGCCCTCTGGCGGCCGAGCGGGGCCGTGGGCGCCCTGCGCCCCGCGGCCCAGGCCCAGCCCCTCAGGCAGATCCGAGCAGGGGAGGCGGGCGCTGATCCCTGTGTCCACCTCCGCAGGGCACCCATGGGCTCTCCGTCAGCTGCTCCGAGGCTGCTCTACCGCAGCACCCGCCTGCTCCGCACGGCCTTCCAGCAGCTCCATCAGCAGCAGCAGCGAGCCGATGTCTTCTGTGACGTGGTCCTGCAGGCTGAAGGTGAGCGGGCACTGTGGTCTTTGGGGTACTGCAGGCAGGGTCCTGGCAAACCCCCCTAGGAGGATCAGGGAGAGCAAGGTGGGCTGCAGGGCGGTGACAGCCGCTGTTCCTTCACAGGTGAGGCGGTGATGGCCCATTGCTGTGTCCTCTCCGTCTGCAGCCCCTTCTTCATGGAGCAGCTGAGCCGGGAGCTGCCTCCCCAGGGCCGCAGGGTGGTGCTGGAGCTGGGGGGGCTGAAGATTGGGGCGCTGCGCAAGCTGGTGCGCTTCCTGTACACCGCCGAGCTGGAGGCCACATGGGAGGAGGTGCAGGAGGTGCTGGCAGCCGCGCGCCGCCTCCAGGTCACTGAGCTCGAGTCGCTGCAGTTCCAGGGGGGACGCCTGGTAAGGCCAGGACCCCAGCGGCAGCTCAACCGCTCCTGCCTGCGCTCCACCCGGCACTGCTCTCCCCCGGTGGGCAGCAGCGCTGAGCCCCGTGGTACAGATATGCCCCCCAGGAGCACCAGTGTCTGCCCACGGGAGAGTGCTGATACACCCCCCCCGCACTCTCCAGAGCCCATGCACCGCAGCCCCGTGCAGCGGGTGAAGCTGCGGAAGGTGAAGAGCAGGGGATGCTGGGAGGTGGTGCAGGAGAGGCAGCCCCCCGGCACCGTGGCCACAGGCGATGGGGGGGTGATGGACCCGCAGCCCACCCTGGGTGCAGGTGCAGTGGGGCGGGCGGGCAGGCACTGCACAGGGGCTGCCTGCAGGAAGCAATGCCAGGAGTCTGCCGTACCCCAGCACTGCTGTGGGCTGGTGCCACCGGAGGACCCCACAGGTGACCCCGAGGAGGAAGAGGTGGATGTGGGGACACTGGAGCTGTGCCTGCCCCCCAGCACCATCTGCGTCTGGCCCTGCCCGTCCTCTGAGTCTGATGAGGAGGTGGATGTTCTGACCTAGGGGGTAGCTCTGCCCCTGCTGCTGCCCTCACCCCTGGCCTTATGGTACTGAAATAAAGCATCAGAGCTGACAGAGCAGCTGTGAGGCTTTATTGGGGAATGAGAAGGACAAAAGAGGGATGCAGGAGAATAAAGCAGGATACAGGGGAAAAAAGAGGGATGCAGGGGAGAAAAGGGAGTAGGCAGGGGGTTGCGGGGGAAGCCGGGGGGTCCAGCGGTGGCTGCTCACAGCAGAGCTGCAGCATCGGAGACAGGACTGGGGCTGGCAGTTGCCCCCCACTTGGTCTCGCCTCTTCATGGACGCTCTGCCGCGGGTGCTGGTCCCGGCTTGGCTGCGGGGAGAGGGTGCTCAGTGTGTGTGATCCTCGTTGCCATCCCTGTACTGTCTTGTCCCTGTGCCTGTGGTCACTCACCCAGCTGCCATCTCTATGCCAAGCTGCTTTTCAGGGCTTCCACCACATCCTCTGGTTGGGGGAACTTCAGCTTGCGGGGGGGCCCCTTCCCAATGCCACTCCACAGCTCCACAGCTAAGGGAGCAAGGGGACAGCTCAGGGGTGCCGGGATCCTCCCCCCCGCCCCCTGTTCCCGGCACTCACTGCTGCCATCCTCCTTCACTAGGGACACCTCGAAGCTGTTCCTCCGCGGCTGCCGGGGGTTGATATCCACAGCGAGGTGCGCCACGGCCCCGCGCAGGGCCGCGCTCACCGCCGCCGCGTTGCGACCGAACACACGTCAGCTCTTGCTGGGGGAACATGGGGGGTCAGCACCCGGGAGGGCGCCCACGTGCCCTCCCCCGCGGCCCGGCTCACCAGTGCTCGATGACGACGCGGGGACCGGTGCCTCCCGGGCTGCCCTCGCCCTGGCCGCGCCCCCGCTTTCGCGGGGCATCCGCCTGCTCCGGTGCCTCGGTCGCCGCCGGCTGCTGGGCCCCGCGCTTCCTCCCGCGGGGAGCCATCCTAGGGAAAGCGCGGTATGGGGCCGGGCAACGGGGGGTACCCGGAGAGCCTTCCACGGGAGGTGGGGTAGCCAAGATCCCGACGATGGGGGGGCCAGGGGTCCACCACTGGGGTAAGAGGGGAATCCCCCCCGGGACCCTGACACGGGAGGCAGAGAGAGGATCCCCAGTAACCCCGCCCCTGTGTGAGGGTGAGAAGGGGGGTCCCAAGGACCCTGTTTTGGGGGAGCGGGCGGGAAGGAGGGCCCCGGGGCTGCCGCCGCGAGAACGGGGTAGGTGCGGGCGGGAGAGGTCCCAGGACCGGGGCGGGGGGAAAGGGTTAAGGGGGCGGAAGGGGAGTCCCGATTCCCGCAGCGGCCCCACCGTCTCCTACCTGCTGCGCCGCGCTGACCACGTGCCGGGGCCGCGGGCACCGAGCCGGCCTGCGCCACTCGGCCGAACCCCCTCGGGAAGGAGGGGAATCGGGAGGGGGCGGTCGGGGCCGAACGGCGCCCCGCGGGCTGGGAACCGGGCCTCGGACCCCTCCACCCGGCCCACGCCTCCGCAGAAGCCCCTCGCCCTTCCCGCCTCAGCGGCGGCGGGCGGCAGACGTAACCTCGGTGCCCAATCTCCCCCCCCCCGCAGGCTCAGTGGTTGCGGCCGCGCAGCCTGCGCCGCAGCTCCAACCAATCAGAACGCGACGTGCAGGCGGCAAGCCCCGCCCCCAGGCACAGACACGGGCGCGGCCACCGGCGCGAACCGTTTATTGTCAGCGATGAGATGCGCGTCCACCGGGCAGGGTCTGTCCCGCGGTCCCGGCTGCTGGGCCCGCCCCGGCGCTGGTGGCACCAGGGTGACATGAGGAGGCGATGGGTGACGGTGCAGTGCAGCCTCTACTTGTCTTTTTTGGCCTCACCATCGGGGTGCCCGGTGATCGCCTGCCCCCCGGGGGGCTCCTCCTCCCGCGGCTTCGCCTGCTTCTTGGCCTTCTGGTAGAGCTCATTGAGGTTGAACTCCCGGATCACATTCTCCTGTGGCAGAGAGGCAGCGCTGGCACCTCCAGGAACTCCCTGCCCCCTCAAGGGCTGCCAAGCCCCATCCTGTCCCAGAGGTGAGGGCCGGAGGCACACCCCACCCACCTCAGAGAAGGTCCAGGACACAGCCCGGCCCTTCTTGTCGATCTGTGGCCGACGCATGGTCTCTGTCCCACCCTGGAAGAGGATGAGGGTCGGCAGCTGCTTGGTGAGGGGTGAGGTGCTGACCTTGTACCTGCAGCAGGAAGGGGAGAGGCTAACAATGACCCCCAGGAGGGTGGGGGGCTTCCAGGGACTTTGTCCCAGCACCAGCCCTGCCACCCATACCTGGTGCTGACATCCGTGTACCGGCCGACATCCACCTTCCCGAAGTGCAACCCCGAGCAGTTGTACCTGGGGAGGATTGGGACACGCAGCTGTGAGTGCCCTGTGAGCATCACAAGAGTCCTGGCCCCACCACTTGCTGGGGCCCCGCAGGCACCACGCACTTAAGAGAGAGGTCGGCAAAGATGGGGGCAAATGACTGGCACTCGCTGGACCAATTGGCGAAGAACTCGACGATCCAGGTCACCCGCTTGTCCCGGTCCAGCTCCTCCTACCACAGGAACATGGGGCTCAGTGGGGGGGGAGGGCAGACAGAGCCCCCTGCACCATGGGGAGGGGATACTCACATCTATGGTCTTGTCACTGAAATACTTGATGTACTCGGGGCCCATGTAGAGTGGGGGCTTGCAGGTCATCAGGAACACTGCAACAACAGAGCCCTGAGCCCCCCACAGTGCCTGGAAGGGCCAGGCAGGGTTTGGGATGAGGTTCCTCCCTCCCCAGAGCAGCCTGGGGAGCCAAGGCAGAGCAAGTCGTGGGTCAGGTACTTCCTTTCCCCATCAAGGTGCCTCCTGAGCCCCCCCCGCCCACGAGGCTCCTGACACCTACAGCCTTCCCCTGCATTGAAAGGCACAATCCAACCCTGCAGCAAGAGGGAGCTCCAGCCCTTCCAGTGGGTGGTGTGGAGAACAAGCAGGAAGAGTGGGTGCTGAGGGCACGGGGCACCACTGCTACCCCCCAGCAGGTCTCACCGATGCAGAGTGTGAGGTAGAGCAGACCCATCCGGATGTCGAGGCGGAAGAAGAGGATGGCATTTGCTACCTTGCTAAACATGAAAATGTTCCCAATGTGCTGCTCCACCGTGACTGGGAAAGGGAGAGAGGAAGAGACGATGGGGCCAGATCCCACCGGGAGTTGGGGAGGCTGGGAGTGGGGCCCAGATGCGGTCCTCCAGAACCCAACCAGCAACCCCCCCTCCCGGCACAGGCCCCGGCTCACTGGAGCGTCGGTTCTTCATCATGACGATGGCGCTGAGGAACATGAGGATCTCCACCTCTCGCTGGGACAGGAGAGACCCCGTGAGCGGGAGGCGCCCTCGGGCCGCTGCGGCCGCAGAGCCCGGGAGTGGCCGCCTGCACCCGCAGGCGGGCAGCTCCCACCCCGCACGGCACAGACACGAGGCCCCACCCGCTCCCCGCCTCCGCCGGAGCCGCCCCTGCACCGACGGGCACCGCTCCCCCCCCCCCCCCCCCAGCGCCGGGGGATCTCTACGGGGCTGCCCCGGCGGGCCGGGCCGCGCCGCCTCACCCAGTCGAAGTCGCAGGGGTTCCCATCCTCGCGCTGCGAGGGCAGCCCGCGGCAGAGCGGCGGCACCTTGCGCACGAGCAGGAAGGCGGCAGCGAGCAGCGCGGACAGCGGATAATAGGGGCGGGCGAGGCAGCGGCACAGCGCGGGCACCGCCGACAGCAGCGCCAGCGCCGGCGCCAGCACCGCCATCTTGCGCGGCCGTGCGCCCGCACGCTAGCGGGGGAGGGGCTGGAACCGAGCGTCTCTTAGCAACGGGGCGGTGGGCGGGGCCGGAGCGGCGCTCCGCCAATCGCGGCCGGGCGGAGCGGCCCTGCGCGGGGCACGCCGGGAACATGGAGAACTTCACGGCGCTGTTCGGAGCGGCCGAGCCCCCGCCCGCCGCCGCCGCCGCCGCGTTGGGCTTCGGGACCACCAAAGCGCCCGGGCCCGGGGCCGCGCCGCCCCCCGCCGCCGCCGCGCCGCCGCCGGGAGAGGACGCGGCCCGCAAGGCCGCCGCCGGCCCCTTCTACCTGCTGCGGGAGCTGCCAGGTGCGGGGCGGGGCCAAGGGGCGGGGGGGGCGCCGCTCTCCGCCAATCGGCGTGGCGGGACGGGGGTGCGGCGGTGACTGGCTGCGCGGCGGGCCAATGAGGGGACAGGGCGGTGGGCGGGGAGGCGCAAACGGACCAATCGGCGTGCAGGGGGCGGGCCCAAGCGGCCCCGCCCGGGCGGGGAAGCGGAGCCTGGGGGGGGGGGGGGGGGGGTGTCCGCGCCGTCCCCATCGCCTCCCGCGGCGCGGCGCAGGCACAACGGAGCTGACGGGGAGCACGAACCTCATCACGCACTACAACCTGGAGCACGCCTACAACAAGTTCTGCGGCAAGAAGGTGAAGGAGAAGCTCAGCAACTTCCTGCCCGACCTGCCCGGCATGATCGACCTGCCCGGCTCGCACGACAACAGCAGCCTCCGCTCCCTCATCGAGAAGCCCCCGATCTGCGGCAGCTCCTTTACCCCCCTCACCAGCACCATGCTCACGGGGTTCCGCCTCCACGCCGGCCCGGTGAGCGCGGGGCACAGAGCCGGGGGGGGTGGGCGCTGGGGCCGGGGGAGCCCGGCCCGGCCTAACGCTCCCCGTCTGTTCGCAGCTGCCTGAGCAGTGCCGGCTCATGCACATCCAGCCGCCCAAGAAGAAGAACAAGCACAAGCACAAGCAGAGCCGCACGCAGGATCCTGTCCCCCCAGGTACGGGGCTGCGGCCACAGCCGCCCCTTCCCCCGTGCATCAGCCCGGGGGCGCCTGCTCACCCCCATCTTGTTCCTCCAGAAACCCCCTCAGACTCCGACCACAAGAAGAAAAAGAAGAAGAAAGAGGAGGACCCTGAGCGGAAGAGGAAGAAGAAAGAGAAGAAGAAAAAGAAGGTGGGGGAGGGGAGCGGGAGCCGGGTCTCCCTGTGGCTGCCGCAGGTGCCCGTTCCCTGTGGCGCCACTGCGGAGTGCGAGGTCTCATGGGACCCTGTCTGTCCTTCCTCCACAGAATCGGCACAGCCCGGAGCACCCAGGTGTGGGCAGCTCCCAGGCCAGCGGGAGCCTGCGGTGAGGCCAGGAACAGCCCCAGCTGAGCTGGGAGGACTCATCCTTCCTGCACCGCTCGGGGCGGCCTGACCCCGCCAGCACAGAGGACACCCCCAGCCCGTGGGATCAGGGGACATGGACTCTGCTGGTGCCGGGGCTCCGACCTCGGCCTTTTATACCCAAAGAACCCAGGGCATTGGGGACTCTCTTTTTCAGTCACCTTTTAATTAAAGTGTCTGCTCTGAGGGGCTGGTGGCCATGGCTGCTGCAACCCTCGGCTGTCGGGGTGAGGTGAGGAGCCGAGACCGGGTTGCTCAGGGGCCACGCAGAATCGGCACTGCCCCAGCACAAGGATCGTGACTGAGCCCCTGCCCCAGCTCAGCCCGTCTCCTGCTCAAGCAGGGGCAAGCGGGGCTCCTACCTTGGCTTTGTGGCCACTCGGCACTGAGGGGCTCTGTGCCCACTACCCCTTGCTGCCCAGGGCAGAAGCGACCCCGTGTGGAAGCAGCCACTGGTGGAGCAGCCAATGCTGCTGCCGTGGGCACCCGGAGCTGCAGCAGCAGCTGCAGAGCGATGCCAGGGTCCTCCTGTCCCCAGTGCCCTGTGCAGGACCATGAACCTCACCTGCTCCCGTGACACCTTCCCCAGAGCCACCCCCCTTGCGCTTGGAACACTCACCTTCTGCGGGGGGGGGTCTGCCCAGAAACAGCCCGAGGAGGAGCTGGGCTCAGCTCCATGTGGGCCCTGCACGGGGAGGGGGAGGATGCTGAGACCCCGCAGCACGGGCCCCTCGAGGGACGCTGAACAAAGCACACGCTCGGCTGCCTCATTAAATAGCCTTTTATTCCTCGTTTTTAAAATGGGTAATCAATAAAAACCAATGGCCTGGCCCCGCGCGGCCACGGGGCAGCTATTGCGGCGAGGAGTCACGTAGTGCCTCAAGTGTGCGGCCTCGGCGCGGGGGGAGCGCGGGCTCCTTGGCTGCGGGTGGGTTTTGGCATGTGATGAGGAAATATTGCTTCAGGGATGCGCCCGGCGGCCACAAACCCGCGTGTGACGGCGAGAGCCCCGCCAGCCCCACGGCACAGACCACGCCGGGCACGCAGAGCAGGAGCTGCAGTGGGGTCTGCAGCTGCACCAGCCCCTGTCCATGCACCGGGGTCGGGACTGCCCCTCGACCCTTCCTCCTCCTCACAGCCCCGGGGCTGGCGCTTCACAGGCGAAGAGCCGGGGAGGAACGTGTCCGAGTGTCCGCAGCTGCAGCATCAGCACAGGAGGCGGCACCGGCCCCACATCCTTGCTTCGGAGTCAGGGCCCTGGCCCTGCACAGGGAACGGGTCGTTTCTTCCTCTCTCTGGGTAAGATAATATAATTTCTGCTTCTTTTTTGAATATTTATATTTATAGATATAGATATTTCTATGTACACACACCCCGAAACTCAGAAAGAGAAAAAAAAATAGAATCCGTAACAATAATCATAAAAAAAAGTGTTCTGCTTTAAAAACTCCGTTCCCGCGGCGCGAGGCCATTGCACGAGCCCCGGCAGGGGCGGGAGGAGCAGCGGAGCCGGTGCCCCCGGTGCCCACAGCGTCCGGGCGCAGGACGAGCCCCGGTGCCCGCAGGACGGGCTGAGCGGCGCCGGCTCACACCGAGATCTCGTAGGTGGTGCCCCCCACGCCAGAGACCTTCTTGACACCTCCTCGCGTGGGGCTGCTGAGCGGCACCGGCCCCGCGCCCACAGGCACCGGGCCCAGGTTCTTGGGCTGCCCATTGGACTTGCTGTGGGCTCCTCGCATCTGCACCTCGTCCCTGTGGGGGAAGGATGGAGGACACGGGGTGAGGAGGAGGAGGGAGCAGGCGCCACGGGATGGGGTGGGGGGGAAGGACAAGCCTGTGTCATCATGGGGGGGCCCAGAGCCCAGCGCAGCCACAGCCCTCCCCAGGCACCTCCAGCCCCAAAACACATCTCCAGCTCCCCAGGAGGCTGGGGGGAGGTCCCAGGGGGGCACAAGCTCTGTTCTGGGGGAGGAGGAAGATTTCCCTGCATTCCCCAGGCCACCTGCGGCATCGCTCCCCAGTGAGGGGCACTGCTCGGGTGCTGGTGCACTGGGAGGGGACACACCAGGCATGGAGGGGGACACAACCCAGGTGGGGTGAGGGGGAAGGTGTGGAGGCCGCCGGTTCCCCCCAGGGCACGGCTCGGTACTCACTTGGGTGGCAGCAGGGGCTGCAAGGCCACCTCCTCTGCCTCGGGGACGCCGGCCTGAGGGGCTGGTTTTTGGCTGCTGTAGGACACGGACTTGCCGAGGTGGGGAGCTCGAGGCTGCTCAGGGGAGCCCAGGGAGCGCGCCCGCAGCGCGCCGGGGGGCTCAGGCTTGCCAAAGCGGGGCAGGGCCGGGCGCGGGAGCGGGTTCTTGCCCAGGGGTGAGCGCTTGGAATCGTCCAAGGAGCTGCTGGAGCGCTGCGGTGACTGCACCCCCGCGGCCACCGGCCCCGCGTCCTCCTCCCGGCCCGTGGCCGGCGGCTGCTGCAGCAGCTTCTCCCGCTCCTGGATGGAGGCCACGATGTGGCGGGACAGATTGTCATAGCGCACGGGCGAGGGCTCCCGGGGCGGCGCGGTGCCGCCAAAGCGGCCGTGCAGGTCGGTCTCTCGCTGCTGTGCGATGCGAGCCGACAGGAAGGGCGATGTGTATCCCACCGGTGCCTCCGGCTCCGGGCCCGCCTGCACCGACTCGAAGTCGGGGCTGTCGGAGGGCGTGAGGAGGCTGTCGTACGAGAGGCTGCCGTTGCGCGTCTGGTTCACCAGGCTCTTGTAGGAGGTGGAGGTGGTGCCCTCGGAGCGGATGGACTGGAGGTGGCCCAGCTCAAAGCCCGTGCCCTGCGCCGACTTGAGGCTGGAGGAGCGGGAGCCGCTGGAGAGGGGGTCGAAGTGGAAGCTCTTGCTGAAGGTGGGTGAGCGGAAGCTCTCGGGCTCCAGGCTGGGCTCCGAGCGGTAGCTGGGCTTGTGGCCGCTCTCGCCGATGGAGTTGGGCTCCTTCAGGCTGTTCACTCGGCTCAGCTGCGGGACGCAGACGCAGCTATCACCACACAGGGGCCCTGCGGAGCTGCCCGTGCCCACCCCAAGCCCCTCAACCTGGAGCGTGGTGGCAGCCCTAGGGGCCGGGTCTCCCCTTACCTTGGCACTGGTGGAGTGGGGCAAGGCTGCTGAGCTGCTGCTGCTGCTGTAGCCGGGCCGGTACTTGTACATGGTGGGGGTCGGGGGGCTGTCCTTGCCTAGCAAGCCGCTGTCTGCAGAAGGGGCAAGAGGAGGATGCTCAGACTCAGAGGGAACACGTGCGGAGCCTCCCCTCCCTTCCCAAGAACCGGCTCTGAGCCTGGGGCACACAGACCAGGGGTGGAAGCAGAGGAGGGATGGGCTGGAGGAGAGGGGCAATGGGACAGGAGGAACAGAGTGGGATGGAAAATGTGTCCCCATAACAAGGGGTTTGGGGCTGGCACCTTCCCGGGCCAGGTGACCTCTGGGCCCCATGGGTGCCTGGGCCTGTTGCCCCATTGGCCACAGCCCTTCTCCAGGCAGCGGGGCAGGGAGAGCTGCCGGAAGCAGCTGCTCCCGAGCTCTGCCCTCAACATCCCACCTCTCGCCAAGCCCTGGCAGCAGCAGCAGGGGCCACAGGGAGTCTCAGGCTGCCACACGCACTCTGCCACCAAGCCAGGCCTGACTCTCCTGTGCCTCCTCCATCCCAGCGACGCTCCCGCATGGCACCACTGCGGCCGCTCGCATCCCACAGCTTCTCCAAGCATGAGGGGCCACATCCAGCAGCCCGGGAGCGCGGGCACGTCCTGCCCACAGTGCGGCAGCGCTTCGGGGCTGCCCTGCAGCCTGGTCCGCCTATGGCCCTGGCTCCTGCTCTGCCTGGTGCAGCCCTGGGCTCTCTCCCAGGGGCTGCCCGGGACCCTGACACCTTCCTTACCCTCGGTGGTGGCCAAGGTTAAGTGTGTCCTCAGGCCCGTGTAGCGGCTGAGGTCTGGCTTAGGGGGGGGTGGCGGCTCGGCGTCGGCAGACTGGCTCTCGGTCACCTCCAGGCTTCCTTTGGACTGCAGAGACAAAGCGCACAGGGGGTCGGGGGGTGCCGAGGCCTCAGCCCTACCCTTGCAGACAGGGAGTGAGCGGGCAGCAGCGCTATGGGGGCTCCCGCTGCCACCAGTGCTTGGAGGTGCCTCGAGTGCTGCAAGTGCTGAGCGGAACCACCAGAGGATGCTGCTGGGGGGGACAGGGTGGAGAAGGGCGATGGAGGGGGCAAAGCCTCATGTGGCTGCTGCCGCATGGGTGGGACACGGCTTCTGTCCCTTGGGGACACAGACCAGGACGACACGGAGGAGGATGGGGACGTGACAAGGCTCACTCGGTTCTTTACTCACAGACGTAGGCTCGCACCCCTGGGCTCCGTGGAGGGCCCCAGTGCAGGGAGCACTGCTCCCCACCCTCCTCACCTTCGTCCTCTTCAGCTCTGTCTGGATACCATTGTCCATGATCTTGACCGTGATCTGACCGTCTGACACCCCAGGGCGCAGGAAGGGGGGTCTCACCAGCACAGTCTGCTCGGCCCTCAGGCGCCCGAGGTACCTGGGAAGGGGACGGGAGGAAGGTCAGGGCAGAGCTAGGGCAGGGCTGGAGCAGGGCTGGGGCAGGGCCGGGCTCACCTGGGGGCCGGGGAGCTGCAGAGGACCCGGCTCACGTTCTTACAGCAACCATTGGTGAAGGGGTTGACGCCACCACGGAACTTGCCGGTTACCTGCAGGGTGAGGAGCAGAGCACAGTGCAACCGAGGAGCAGAGCGCAGCGTCACAGCAGCAAAGCGTAACTGAGGAGCACAGAGCAGCGTAACCGAGGACAGTGCAGTGTAACCGAGGAGCAAAGCGCAGTGTAACCGAGGAGCAGAGTGCAGTGTAACTGAGGAGCAGAGTGCAGTGTAACCGAGGAGCAAAGCTCAGTGTAACCGAGGAGCAAAGTGCACTGTAACCGAGGAGCAGAGCGCAGGGTATTCGAGGAGCACAGCGCTGTGTAACCGAGGAGCAGAGTGCAGTGTAACTGAGGAGCAAAGCACAGTGTAACTGAGGAGCAGAGTGCAGTGTAACCGAGGAGCAGACTGCAGCGTAATCGAGGAGCAGAGCACAGTGTAACTGAGGAGCAGAGTGCAGTGTAACCGAGGAGCAAAGCACAGTGTAACCAAGGAGCACAGCACCCGGTATTCAAGGAGCACAGCACTGTGTAACCAAGGAGCAGAGCACAGTGTAACCAAGGAGCAGGGCGCTGTGTAACCAAGGAGCAGAGTGCAGTGTAACCGAGGAGCACAGCACAGCACTGTGTAACCGAGGAACAGAGCACAGTGTAACCAAGGAGCAGGGCGCAGTGTAACCGAGGAGCACAGCACAGCACAGTGTAACTGAGGAGCAGAGTGCAGTGTAATCGAGGAGCAGAGCGCTGTGTAACCGAGGAGCAGAGCGCAACCAAGGAGCACAGAGCAGTGTAACCAAGGAGCAGAGTGCAGTGCAACTGAGGAACAACTTAATCCCAAACCCTGCAGCCCCCCTGCAGCCGTACCTGCTCGTTGGTGGTGCGACCCCTTGCCACGAGCACCACGTGGAAGCCGGTCAGGCCAGCGACAGGAATGAAGAAGAGTCCGGCCACGCACATCACCACCATCCTGTGCGCAGGCAGCTAAGGAAGAGCCACAGCACCGTACCCAGTGCACCCCCAGCCCCCCCGCACCTCCCAGCCCACAGAGGATACGTGACGGCCATGCGGACACCGGAGAGCTCCTCCACCTGGTAGAGCACGTAGAGCAGCCCGAAGCCAAACACCCCCATGATGTGCGTGGTGAGCGACAGCAGGAACAGGAAGAAGTAGCGGTAATTGCGCCTCCCAATGCAGTTGTTGACCCAGGGGCAGTGATGGTCGAACTCCTGTGGTGGGAGCAGGAGGAGGAGGTGAGGGCTCAGCTCCAGGCCCCGGCACAGCCCGCGGCAGCGCCTGGTGGCTCCTCACCTCCACGCAGTTGTCACAGACGCTGCAGTGGGAGCAGCGCGGCGGGCGGTAGAAGCGGCAGGTCGCGCACCACTTCATGCGCACCTGGATGCCCTTGATCTCCACCGTCTTGTAGAGCGGGGCACGGAAGTCATCCTCCTTGTCCTCGTCCTCCTCCGCTGAGGGGAGCGGCAGCACAGCCACGTGTCAGGGCACAGGGAACCCCGAACACAGCCACAGGTGGGGACTCCCCAGCCCTGCCCCATGACCACAACACCCCCTGACCCCAGGCACCCGAAGCCAGCATTTCCACTGCTTCTGCCACCCAAGTCCTGCAGGCTGGTGAACCCAGCATCACCACCTGGCAGGGCACGGAGGGCTTTCCTCAAGCCCATTGGCATCAGGGAATGTCCTTCCCTCGGAGGGAGGGCGGGAGGAGGCAGCTCTACCCAAGGCACTGCCCCTGCAGAGCCAGACTCACCTCGTGGGAATATGCCAGGGTCCATGAAGGTGGCCATGCTGAAGTTGGCCAGCACAAAGAGGAAGACGACAGCATTGTAGATGGGAATGACTGGGGACACGCTGAGGCTGAGCCCTGGGCACCTACGGGCACAGAAGCAGTGAGACACCCAGGCCCTGTCCCATGGGGCACTCTCCACATCACCACCCTCCAGGCCCCCACAGCCGTCCCTGTGAGCTATTCCCACTGTGGCCAGGAAATCCCTGTTCCCCCCTCCTGATCCACGTTTCCAGGCTCCCACCCAGGCAGGCACTTGTAGAGGTTCCTTGCAATCAACTGCCACCAACATGACAGGCTGAGAGAGCTGGGCTGGGACAGCCTGGAGAAGAGAAGGCTCCTGAAGGGGAGACCTTAGAGCAGCTCCAGTGCCTAAAGGGGCTGCAGGAAACCTGGAGAGGGGCTTTGGCCAAGGGATGGAGGGACAGGACAGGGGAATGGCTTTAAGCTGCCAGAGGGGAGACTGAGATGAGCTCTGAGGCAGAAGCTCTTCCCTGGGAGGGTGCTGAGGCGCTGGCACAGGGTGCCCAGAGAAGCTGTGGCTGCCCCATCCCTGGCAGTGCTCAAGGCCAGGTTGGACCCAGGGGCTTGGAGCTGCTCCAGTGGAAGGTGTCCCTGTCCGTGGCAGGGTTGGAGCTGGGGGAGCTTTGAGGTCCCTTCCAACACAAACCAGGGTGGGATTCGGTGAACTCTTCCCTTTGCTCTCACCCAGTGCCCCCCATTCCTAAGCCAGAGCTGCACTCAGGCCCCCCCCCCCCGACTCAGGCTCAGCCCAGCCCTGGGGAGCACCCTGGGGCTGTGGGAAGGGCTCACTCGGCTTAATCACCGGGCAGTGAAGCCCCCGCTCACCCCATGCACCGCAGCCGGGCCCCGCGAGCAGCGAGGGAATCGCTGCCGTAATGCCCTAAGCTGCTTTGGGCCTAATCCTGCAGATCTGGGGCAGCATCTGTCCCGGCCCCTGTGCGGGCGCAGACGGGCCCAGGCAGCGGGAGCGAGAGCGGCAGCGTGGGGGTGACAGATGGTGCCCGCGCTGCCATCCCCCAGCCCCGGCAGGCAGAGGTGAAGGGGCAGGCGCTGGCCCCACGGGGGGACAGATCCCATCGCCAGCAGGGGCCGGGTCCCACCACCACTGAGGCAGCCCCTGCCCTTGCCCCAGCAGCCCTGGGAGCCCCAGTAAGGCTCGAGCTGGGAATGAACCCTTGTTCCAGGGCTCTGCCCACAGTTCAGCCCAGTCCAGGGCTGGCACAGCACTGACCGAGGGCAGAGGGGTTCCCTCCCACACATGGGGGGACAGGGACAGTGCTGGGCCAAGGGCTGCCTCTGGGCAAGTGTCAAGTAGAAGGTGAGACAGGTCTGGGCAGGAGGAGCAGCACTCACCCCTGGCACCAGGGGCAGGGACAGCACTCACTGCCCTGGCACCGCCCTGGCACTGCCCTGGCAGCAGAGCAGGGCAAGGCACAGTGGGTGCACCCAAGCACCAGGCACAGCTCCATGCCCCCGCCCATCCCTGCACCCAGAGAGGGTGGGAAGCAGCAGCAGGACCTGCCCCCCAGGGCCAAGGCAGTGCCTGAGCAGGGCGGGAGGACAAACCTCTCGACACAGCAGAACACAGCCGGGCCCGGCCCCGCTGCCACCCGGCACAACGCTGCTCCTGTCCTGCAGCAGGGCCCGGCCCCACCAGGGCAGCACCTCCAATCTGCCACCCCCAGACCTCTCCTGCACCCATCCCCACTGCCCCTGCTGCTGAGGAGCCCCCAGCGCCCCGCTGGGCAGCTCCCATGTGGGATGGGTCTGGGACAGCTTCTCCTGCAGCACTGAGGGCTCTCCCTGGGGCTGGAGCGGCCCCATCGCAACCTGCCCTGCATCTCCCACCGCGGGTCCTGCAGCGAGCTGGGATGGGCTGGGAAGGGGGAACCATCTCCAACCTGTGCCTCGAACCCCTCCGGAGCTGCACTGGAGCGGGACAGGATGCACAGGACATTGCAAAGCACTGACCCCAGCGAGCCCACCCAGCCCGGCACCACTGGCACTGCCATGGGAGCCAAGCCAGAGCTCACACCGAGCTGCTTCCCCATCACTTCCCAGGAACAAGGCTTGTCCCAGCCCCCAGCACCGAGCTGCTGCCCCGGCACCCACCGCAGCCCTGGCGGGGACCGTGCGGGGGGCTCCTGGGGTTTGCACAAAGCGAAGGCCACAACATCTTGAGTCTCACAGGGGGAAACGGGTGCTTGCGAGGAGCAGGAGCCAGGAGCCCAGAACCCCTGCGTGCGGTGCTCACCCCAGAGCGTGAGCAGCAGCTCTGGGGATCCCCCCCTGCAGTCCTGGTCCATCCATGGGGCAACAGCACCAGAGGGATGTGGAGCTGTTGGAGCAAGTCCAGAGGAGGCCATGGAGATGCTGCGAGGGCTGGAGCAGCTCTGCTCTGGAGCCAGGCTGAGAGAGCTGGGCTGGGGCAGCCTGGAGAAGAGAAGGCTCCTGAAGGGGAGACCTTAGAGCAGCTCCAGTGCCTAAAGGGGCTGCAGGAAACCTGGAGAGGGGCTTTGGCCAAGGGATGGAGGGACATCCAAGGACGCTATGTCACTTTAGCCCCATCTCTCTCCATCACTGCTGCTGTCCTGGTCTCTGAGGGACCCAACAGGGTTCCTCTCCAACCTCATGGCACCACAGCCCTTTTGGAGGGGTACCTCTGCTCTGATGCCCTGGGAACTGAAGACAGACAGTGCTAAAGGGGAGGTGGCCACTCACAGCGTTGCTGCGCCCCAGGGCAGGGCAGAGCCAAGCACCCAGCTCCAGAGGAGCCTCCCTGCTCCACTCCCTGCTCCGCAGCTGAGCTGAGGGTGCCAGGGGAGACGCTGCTGCTGCGGGAACTGGGGCAGGGGCTCAGAGAGCCCCAGGGGCAGGAAGCATCCTTCTAGAAATAACCTGCAAGGAGCTCCTGTCTCAAGGTGGGGAAACTGCAGCCCAAATCTTTGCCAGAACAGGACGGAGGGGAGCCAGGGAGACTGAACGCCATCGTACCTGCATGGGGCAGTGCCAGCATCCCCGCACAGGGCAGTGCCAGCGTCCTGCATGGGGCAGTGCCAGCGTCTCAGCACAGGGCTTTCCAAGCATCCCTGCACGGGGCAGTGCCAGTGTCCTTGCACAGGGCAGTGCCAGCGTCCTGCACGGGGCAGTGCCAGGCTCCCTGCACAGGGCTTTCCCAGCATCCCTGCACAGGGCTTTCCCAGCGTCCCTGCACAGGGCAGTGCCAGCGTCCTGCATGCGGCAGAGCCAAAGCGCTGCACAGGGCAGTGCCAGGCTCCCTGCATGGGGCAGTGCCAGAGCCCTGCACAGAACACAGTTAATGGACATGAACCCCGCCAGCCCAGCTCCACTCCGGGGGCTGTGTTCAGCTGTGGATGGAGCACGGGGCTCTCTGCAGCACATCCACCAGTCACAGCCTCCAAGCCCTAAAGCAGGACCCCGGTTCCTCCTGAGCCAACCTGCCAGACTGGAGGTGATGAGGTTGAACATCACCCTTCAGAACAGAGACCTGCTGGGGAGCCGGTGCCTCGGGGCCACCCCACAGCCCCTGGCCCATCAGGTCTCACCGGCTGCTCTGCATGGAGCCAGCCTGGCCCTGAACAACGTGGCTGCGTTCCGAGGTAGGACCTGATGGGCCGGGGCAAGCGGCAACTGTCCCACAGGGACGTGCAGCTCACGAGGGAGGCCTCACGTTGAGCACTCCCTTGTCACGAGCACAGTACCAGGGTCTCCTGCCCGCTGCCCTCCCACAGCCAAGAGAGGGAAGCAGGACCCCAACAATCCACCGTCACCGAGACCACACCACCGGCACCCAACAGAGGCCGTCACCCCCCAGATCAGCCCCAGCGCTGGTGCTCGGCCGTGCGGGGAGCATCGGTGCTGTGCTCCTGAGGGATCCCGTTACCAGCAGCACAGACGTGCTCCTGCCTTTCCCAGACGGGGGCAGGGGCTGCGGGCGCTGCTGCAGCACCAGGAGCAGGGGCTCGGGCTCTGCACAGGAGGAGGAGGAGGAAGGCTGCTCCACGGCCGCTCCTCACGCCCATGGCGGCAGCGCCCAACAGCCTCGTCCCTGGCACCACATCAGAGAACCCGGGGTGCCTCCGGCACCCTGAGTCACGGCTGGACCCAGGACGGGCCCTCTGCCACCAGGCCCTGTGTGCCGGGGTCCTGCTGCCCCCCCAGGACACCTTCCTGCCCCCGGGCTCCAGAGCCACCTGGTACCAGAGGCACCACCGCTGCAGTGGTCCCTGCACCCGTCCCCGGGACCTGGCTCCATCCCCATCCTCTCCTGTGAGGCTGGAGCAGGAGCTGCCCTCCCGGGCAGGAGCCGGTGCCTTGCAGCCTGACCAGGGCAGGGACAGGAGAGAAAGTCGGGCTCATTGGTTTATGGACAGATTCACCTGATTGCAGGCGCTGACACAGCCCCAAAGCCACGAGCACAGCCACAAGCAAGAGTGGAGGCAGACAGAAGGAAAAGGGAGGCTGAGGGGGCAGCTCGGAGGTGCTCCCCGCTTCCAGAGGGAAAGAGAGGCTGAGCTCTGGCTGCACGAGGAGCAGGGACAAGGACAATGACAGGCCAGGGGGAGACAGAGAAATGGACAAACTGACCCCAAAGGACAATTTCAGTCCTAGAGCAGCCCCTGTTTGAGACCCCAGCAAGTCAGGGACCCCCCTCTCTCCAGAGGGAGGGCAGGGCAGGGCATGGAGCCCTGGAACAGTTTGGGTGGAAGGGACCTTAAAGCTCCTCCAGCTCCAACCCCTGCCACGGGCAGGGACCCCTTTCACCGGAGCAGCTCCAAGCCCCTGTGTCCAACCTGGCCTTGAACACTGCCAGGGATGGGGCAGCCACAGCTTCTCTGGGCACCCTGTGCCAGCGCCTCAGCACCCTCCCAGGGGAGAGCTTCCGCCTCAGAGCTCATCTCAATCTTCCCTCTGGCAGCTTAAAGCCATTCCCCTGTCCTGTCCCTACATCCCTTGTCCAAAGCCCCTCTCCAGGTTTCCTGCAGCCCCTTTAGGCACTGGAGCTGCTCTAAGGTCTCCCCTTCAGGAGCCTTCTCTTCTCCAGGCTGCCCCAGCCCAGCTCTCTCAGCCTGGCACCAGAGCAGAGCTGCTCCAGCCCTTGCAGCAGCTCCATGGCCTCCTCTGGGCTCTCTCCACATCCCCTCTCCTGCTGCCCACTCCCTCCAGTGCCATCAGCCTCAGCCCACTGCAGCCGTCCCAAATGAATGCATCAATTCCAGAGAGTTCTCAGCTCAGACACGCAGAGCCTGGGCCACGGGGATGGACCAAAAGGCCCGGGGCAGACACACTGCAGGTAACACGAGTGGAGCCTGTGGAGGGCTGCTCCATGCCCCAGCTGCTCTGCCCAGGACGAGGCCCATGGGACATGTCCCAGAGCACAGCTTCCATCCCACTTCCCAGAGCTGGACTGGGTGTGATGGGGGCAGCGAGCGCCAGCTCGGCACACAGTGAGCGCTGCAGGGGCACGGGCAGCAGAGGCTGTTTGCCTGGGAGGGGAGGGGCACAGTGACCCACGGAACACCTCACTGGCTCCCCATGTCCCTTCATCCAGCAGCCAGGCAGGAGCTGCCCAAGGGAGCCATAACACGGGAGCAGCCCAGTTCCCTCCGTGCCGAGTAACCCGGGTGCGGGCGCTTGGCTGCTCTGCTCGAGGTTTAATGCGATGGCTTGAAGCCGGTTAAACCACATCATCCACTGACCCACAGTTACAGAGACCCTGCCTGCTGCTGCTGCTCCCAACAGACCTGACCCCAGCAGCGCCCTGTGCTGAGCTGCTGCAGTGGCCCCCAGCCCGGCAGGGGCTGCCCCGCTGTGCACCCCCAGCACAACGCAGAGCCAGTGCCCCCCCGTGCTCCCGGGGCAGTGGAAGCTGAGGCTGGAGCTGGCAGCACCGGGGCTCGTGGGGCTCTGCTCTGAGCGACACCAGCAGCTGCCCCTGCCCCACAGCGGACTCAGCCCCACTCTGTCCTTCAGGCCTCGGATTACTCCTTTATTGCCCGGTTGTTGCCAGGCACTGGAGCCAGTGACCCTCCCCCCCCCGCAGCTCCAGCCCAGGCCAGCAGCACCCAGGCACCCCCTGCACCTGCGGGGGCTGTGGCTGCCCCTCTGCAGTGCTGGGGCAGGAGGCATGGGGAGGTGATGGAGGCATGGGGAGGTGATGGAGGCATGGGGAGGTGATGGAGGCATGGGGAGAGGATGGAGGCACGGGGAGAGGATGGAGGCATGGGGAGGTGATGAGGGATGCTCAAGAGGCACAGCAGAGGCAAGGTTGCTGGGTTGCTGGAGGGAGCTCAACAGGCTCCTCTGCCTCCTCCTCCTGAACCTGGGGCTGGAGCTGCTGCTCCCCAGACCTCCTGACTGCCCAACAACCCTTTCACACACAGCCACTTCCAAGGTGTGAGCACAGAAACACCTCTGATCCCCAGACCCCACAACACCCTCTCAGACCCGACCCTAGGGCCATGCTGCAGGGGCAGCAGCCAGTCCCTTTTGCTGTGCTCCGGCATTCCTGCCCGGCACAGGGGCTCAGCCCCAGCACAGCCATGCCACCTTCCCTGGCCACCACCCCAGAACCAGCTCATTGTGCCCCTGTCAGTATCACCAAGCCATTTGTCACCCAGGAAGGGAAAGTGTTAACGTGAGCAGCAGCCTGAGCCCATTCCCAGCCCAGCGAGATCCTTATGGCACAGTCCAGCCCCCTCCAGCAACCGGAACCATTTCACACCCTGGCCCCAAGGCCCCAGCAGCAGCCCTCAGACCCCCACTTCCCTGGGGCCAGGCTGGCAGCAGCGAGGGCCATGCAGGGGTCACAGAACTTCTGCTTCAGCTTCCATTTGTGGCTCACACATCAGCTATGAAACTATAAATAACAGGGAGCCCGCGGCGGCCCGGCAGAGCCGTGGGCTCCAGAGGGAGCAGCATCGCTGCCGGTTCCACCTGTAGGTCACTGACTAATCCCCAGCCTGGCTCATGTGCGAGAGCTGCATTGAGCCTTGCGATGTGCAACACCCAGCACTGCCCAGGCCAGCACTGCACTGCCCAGCACTGCACTGCCCAGCACTGCCCAGCCCTGCGCAGCCCAGCACTGCACTGCCCAGCGCTGCCCAGGCCAGCACTGCCCAGCCCAGCCCTGCGCAGCCCAGCACTGCACTGCCCAGCGCTGCCCAGGCCAGCACTGCCCAGGCCAGCACTGCACTGCCCAGCACTGCACTGCCCAGCACTGCCCAGCCCAGCACTGCCCAGCCCAGCACTGCGCAGCCCAGCACTGCACTGCCCAGCACTGCGCAGCCCAGCACTGCACTGCCCAGGCCAGCCCTGCCCTGCCCAGGCCAGCACTGCCCAGCACTGCGCAGCCCAGCACTGCACTGCCCAGCCCAGCCCTGCCCTGCCCAGGCCAGCACTGCCCTGCCCAGGCCAGCACTGCCCAGCACTGCGCAGCCCAGCACTGCACTGCCCAGCCCAGCCCTGCCCTGCCCAGGCCAGCACTGCCCAGCCCAGGCCAGCACTGCCCAGCACTGCGCAGCCCAGCACTGCACTGCCCAGCCCAGCCCTGCCCTGCCCAGGCCAGCACTGCCCAGCCCAGGCCAGCACTGCCCAGCACTGCGCAGCCCAGCACTGCACTGCCCAGGCCAGCCCTGCCCTGCCCAGGCCAGCACTGCCCAGCACTGCGCAGCCCAGCACTGCACTGCCCAGCCCAGCCCAGCGCTGCCCAGGCCAGCACTGCCCAGCACTGCCCAGCACTGCGCAGCCCAGCACTGCGCAGCCCAGCACTGCACTGCCCAGCCCAGCCCTGCCCTGCCCAGGCCAGCACTGCCCAGCCCAGCACTGCACTGCCCAGCACCGCACTGTACAGCACTGCACGGGAGTGGCTGCCAGGAGCCGGAGCCTTAGGGACTGGATCCACCATACACCACTTCCTCTGCCTCGCCCCACCGGAAGCCAAGGGACACGGGCCCAGCCATGGCAGAACTGCTCCATGGGCTGTGGGGGGGCTCCATTACCCACTCTCCAGCGTCTAGAGCACAGCACACGCTCCAGCCCCAGATCTCCCCTCGCCCTCCCCGCTGCTGGGTAGAGCAATGGGACTCACGTGAAGGCAAAGAAGAGGGTGGTGGCTCCCACTAGGAAGACGGCAGCAGCCGAGACCGGGACGTATTTGCTGGGTTTGAATCTCTTTCCAGAAGCTGCTGGCATGGTGGAGCTGTGGTGGGGGGTCCGCCCCGCAGCATAGCCCAGGTCCCGCGGGTCAGCACCAGGCGAGAAGGGCAGGGGGACAGGGCAGACCGGCCCCCAGCCCCCACGTGCTCCCAGCGGAGCGCGGCCGGAGCAGCCTGCACACCACCGGCGGTCCCAGGGCAGGAGGCTGGGCAGGAGCCTGCGCTAGGCTCTGCCCCGCGGGGGCTCACGGGCACAGCGCAGGAGGGCTAAAACCATTAAAATCTGGGGCCAGAGCCCTGGATGTGGGTTTAGAGCAGTCGCTGGGGCAGGAACCGAGTCCTTGGGAGCGTCCCTTGGTCCAGCAGCAGCCTGGGAAGAGCAGGTCCTCAGTGCCCTGGGCAACAGCCAGGCTCCACAGGGAAAGGACTCCTCCAGTGCACGGGGCTGAGGAGCAGCTTCCAGCAGTGGTGCTGGGCAGGAGCACGTCCTGGGAAGCTCTGTGCGGAGCAGCAGCCGAGCCCCAAGGAAGCCACTTCTCCTTTTTAATCCGCGCTGAGCCGCGGCGGCGTGGGGGGGGTCCCGGCTGCCCCCTCCTGGCGCTCCCGGGGGCTCTCCCTGGTCCCCCCGCCCTGCACGTTTAATTTTCCTTCTTTGTGCCTTGGCCGCGGAGCCGGGAGCAGCTGGCGCGAGGCTGAGCTCTAAATCCTGCCCTGGCGAGGGGGGCCGTGCCGCGGAGCCTGCACTCTGTCCTCGTCCTACTCGCTCCTGCCTCCGGACCCCCCAGGCCTCTCCGTGGGCTCAGCGGCTGCTCGGTGCTCGGGGATCCACAGGAACCTCATGAAATCCTTTCTGCAGCCACCATTTCCAAGCAGCACAGGGCACGTCAGCAGGAGGTCTGCAGGGAGCTTTCACTGCCCCAGAAGACAGCTGATGGTGAGAACGGTGCTGGATGGGTCTGTCCCACCCATGGCCTGCGTAGGTCTCAGTTTGCTCCAAACCGCTCCATGTTTTCCTCCCCTTCCTTCACTAAAATTCTTCATTAATCCATTCGTCTTCTAAAATACCAACATAAAATCACTAAACCTCGACATCCGGCAGCACAGCTCACCTGGAACAGAGACAGAGCACAGTTAGCCAGAGCAGAGACAGAGCCGTGTCACACTGCTCATCAGAGAGCAGGAGCTGCCCTGGGCACACAGCAGACGCTCCGTGCAAGGGGGAGGTTCGAAGCCCATGGGCCAGTGCCTGTCAGCCCCAAGCCTGCCCCCGGCAAAGCGGCCCCATCCTGCATGGGCAGAGCCAGAGCAGCGGCTGCGGCAGCTGTGATCAGCCCCGAGCCTGGCCCAGCCCTTCCCAGCCCCAACGCTCCAGCACCCAGCCCAGCCCAGGCACCACAGCCTCTTGCCCAACACCTTCCTGCAGCCACAGCTCGAGTCCAACGCTGGAGAATGCCCAACACCTGGGGTGAAGGGGCTCAGGAGAGTGGGGACAACCAGGAGCCCATCTCCTTCTGCGGGGGGCAGGGCATGGGAGGGGCCCATGGAAACACCTCGGGTCCCTGGGCCAGAGGAAGCTCTCGTGGCTCCTGATGATGCAGAGCTGGGCTCTCACTGCGCAGCCCAACTGCTTGAGGGTGCCAGTGGGAAGGTGCCACCCTCGGCTGCTCAGGAGGATGCAGGAGGGACCACCACAGAATCCCAGCAAACCAAACCCTCTGGAGAAGGGAGTGGGAGGCACCGGACACTGGGAGCCGAGCGCAGCCCGAGCATGGGACAGACACGGGCCACACTGCCCAGGAGGGGTTTGGAGAGCTGTGAGCCCTTCTCCACGCCGCTGCCTCCCCTTGCACAGCAGAGCCCTGAACACTCCTGTGCTTCCTCCTTCCAGTTCTCTCCTCCTCTGCCTCTCAGCACATGTCCCAGGGTGCACAGGAGAACACCTCCTGCTGACTAAACACTCGTGAGGGCCGCGAGCTGCGGCACCAAATTACAGGCACATTTAATGACAAGGACACGATACAAGAGATCGGTTTGGTCACAGAACAGGGGGTCTGACACAGGCTGAGTAACGAAGCCGCTCCCGCCACGGCTCTGCCTCCAGGAGCTCTCTCTTGGGAGGGCTCAGCCCAACCCTCAGCTCACCCCACGCTTCCCTGCCCCTGTGCTGGGGGGGATCCGCTGGGCTGATGCTCCGGGGCTGGGGAGGCTCTGGCTCACCAGGCTGCAGCACCCCCCATGTGCGACACCACACAGAGCTGGCGCTGGCCCCAGCAGGAGCAGCAGCTCTGCCCCACACACAACACTGGGCTCGGGGCAGAGCCCAGCACAAACACACAGGAGCTGCGGACAAAGCTGCGCTGCCGCCCGGCAGGGAAGTGCTGGAGGCCAGAGCCAGCGCCGCGATTCCAGGCCCGGTTACTCGGAAGTTTGGGGATGAGATCACCGCTAATGGCTTTATCAGAAGCAAAGTGCAGCTCTGCTGCAAGAGAGCGCCCAGCCCTCCGACAGGCTTCACCATGAAACAGCCACACCTCGAACTCAAACAGGTACTGCCAAGCTGGAGGAGCTTCCCTGGGACATCCCTCCTCCAGAGACCACAGAATCCCAGCCTGGTTTGTGTTGGACGGACCTTAAAGCTCCTCCAGTTCCAGCCCCTGCCATGGGCAGAGACACCTTCCACTGGAGCAGCTCCAAGCCCCTGTGTCCAACCCGGCCTTGAACACTGCCAGGGATGGGGCAGTGTGCCCAGACCTCTGCCATGGGCTCAGCATTTGTCTCTTCCCCTTGGACATGGTGTTCCTCACCATGACAGCCCCGTGCCCACCCCAGTGTGCAGGAGCAACAACACAACCCCCCCCGAGCCCCTGGATCTGCAGCCCCAGACCCACTGCAGCCCCCGACCCACTGCAGCCCCCGGCCCCTCCATCCCCCTGCCCACCTCAAGCCCTTCCTCTCTCTGTCACTGCCCACACCCATGAGGGCACTCACAGACTCCCGGCTGGAGGCATCCTCAGCTCATCCCACATCCCTGGGGCACACACGGCTCCGCTCCTGCCTCTGACTCCTCTGGCTCTGCTGCTTCCAGTCCTGAGACTCCTCCTTCCCGGCCTCTCCAGACCTGCCCTCGGCTCAGCCCCGCTCCTTCCTGCCTCAAGCAAGCCTCATGCCACCGGTGACTCCCCCTTTCCTCTCCCTCGAGAATTCCACCTGGTTTTCCAAACCTAGCATTCCCTTTTGAAAGCATTTTCCTGACTCCACTCAGCCACTGCCAGAGCACGGCCCCATCCCGAGGGTTTCCCTGCACCCACACCAACGGCTGCTCCCATCTCCCCTTCTCTCCATTTCTGGAGAGGAAATTATGGATTCCTTTGCTGAGGATGGCTGCAGGTAGCAACGCTGCCACCTCCAACCTCTTCCAGCCCATCTCCTCTGCTCCAGTTAAGGCCCTGGGAGGCCCCGCTCCAGATCCCTCTCCTTCCAGCACTTGATGCTCCTTCCCTCCCGCCCCGCTCCCCTCGACACCTCCTCACCCACCCCAGCACCGCGGGGCTCAGCCCCAGGCCCCGGAGCCCGGCCGGGCTGGGCAAACGCGTGGAACCAGCTCCCAGCGCTCCCGCCCTCACCCCACCCATGCCGGGGCCTCCTCCCCACGCTCCTGCCCCAGAGAGGCTTCACACCCGTCCCGTCGCATCCCATCGCGGCTGCCCCGGAGCACGCTGCCCGCCACCGCCCGCGGCAGGCCACAGACAGGAGGCAGCTCCGGAGCCCTGCCCAGCTCCCACGGCACAGGCCCGGCACAAACAGGTCCTGCCCCGCAAGGCACCTCCTGGACGGGGCAGATCCAGGACCACACTGGGCAGGATGTGCTCTGCCTGTCCCCGCTCTGGTTTCACTGGGGCAGATCCAGGATCACACAGGGCAGGATGTGCTCTGCCTGTCCCCGCTCTGGTTTCACTGGGGCAGATCCAGGATCACACAGGGCAGGATGTGCTCTGCCTGTTCCTGCTCTGGAGTGAGGGGAGGAGCCGGTTCCAGGGGGGGCTGAGCCCCAGCACAGGGCAGCCGGTGACCAGGGACCCTGGTTCTCCCCTGTGCTCCCACTGCCGTGGCACAACCAGCTCCCACCCACACCGAGGTTTCACACTAAAACCCAGCAGAGAGCACAGGAGTGTTCTCAAACCCGCCGGCCCCTACTGAGACCCCACTGCCCCCCAAGCCTGTGCTCTGATACCAGGGATGGAAACGGCTCCATCCAGCCCCGCTCTGCTGCAGGGGGATCCCTGCAGCCGCAGGACCCGGCAGTGAGGAGCCAGAGGGGAGTTCTATCCCTCAGACACCCAAGTGGATGAGGCACAGGCTGCAGACAGAGGCAAAGCAGACCCTGCCCCAGAGAGGCGATCTGGTGGCACTTTGCTGCGTTTAAGCCAGGAGGAGGGTGCTCAGCACCAGGCACCACGCTCCTGCCCTGCGGGGAGGGTGGGACCTGGCCAGAGGGACCCAGCACCACTCTGCAGGCACAGCTGGAGCGCTGCCACCCCCGGGTGACACCGCCTGCCCCGGCAGCACCTGCCCGCCCGCCTCCCACCGCTTACCCGGGATTAGCCCCGTTCTGCAGAGCGAGCAGGGCAGAAGGTCCCAGCCCCCGCCCCGCGGCCCTGCAACACCCAGAGGCGACGGAACCACGGCGGTCGCTGGGATCAGCCCCCGCGGGTCTCTAAAGCAGGAGCCGGGGTCTCCATCAGCTCCCCCCAGCTTCCACCTTCCCCAGCTCGCACCCCAGGAAGCCAAGCGCTGAGCTGGAGCAGCGCTGCTGCCTGGCCCCGAGATGGGCTCCCAGCGCGTGTGATACCCAACGAACCGGCAGCGCCCGGCCCCGGCCCGCTCCTGCACCGCGGACCGGAGCGGATCCCTCCTCACGAACCGGGGGGCGGTGCGCCGGGGGCTCGGCTCTCCCCGGGGCTGTGATCGGACCCAGGCGCAGGGAGCCTGGATCCGCGCCCTGGGATCCGGGCTTCCCCAGGAGAGGCGCGGCCCAACGCTCTCCCCCTCGGCCAAACCGGGAGCGCGGCCGCCCGCGCGGCGCAGAGCGCTGTTACCGACTGCTCCCGGGGGCCGAACCGCGCTCCCGCTGCCCCGGCACACGGCGGCCGCAGCCTCCCCCGGGGCGCGGGAGCGGAGCGGCGGCCGCAGCGGGGTCCGAGCCCCCTCCCGCCAGCGGCCCCGGGTGCGGCGCGAGCGGGCGGGGGGCGGCGGGAGGGGCCGCGGGGCGGGGACGGGGCCCGGGGGGGGGGGGGGGGGGGGAGGGCGCGGCCGCACCGGGCGCGGGGGGGGGGGGGGGGGGGGCGCCACGTGACTCACCGGCGGCGGGCGGGGGCGCCGCGAGCGCGCGGCGGGGAACGGGGGCGGACGGGGCCCGCGCTCCGCGGCTGCGCGCGACGTCACGGCCGCGCCTGACGTCACCCCCGCGCCTGCGCGCGCCCCGCCGGTCTCGCGCGCCCCCAGCGCCGCCCCTCATTGGCTGCGGCGCCGGGAACCGCCCAGGAGCGGCGGCACCGCGCATGCGCGCGAGGGAGAGGGCGGGCGCGCCGGCGGGGAACGGCGCATGCGCGGAACGTACCACGGCAGCGCCGGGCGCGGGGGAGCGCCGCCGGCGGAGCGGCGGACGCGCGGGGGGGGGGGGCGGCGGGGCCGGGCTATGCGCAGCGACCGTGAGCGGGGGCGGCCCCGAATCATCCCCGGAGAGCCCCGAGAGCGACCCGCGAGCGAGCGGCCTGCAGGTTTAATGGAACCGGTACAAAAGTGTAAAACAGAGGGGGGGCCCGGGGCCGCTGCGGCCCCCGCGGCCCTACTTGAGGTCCATGAAGCGGATGTCCATGATGAGCAGGAAGGTCTTGGGCAGCGGGCGCGGCGCGGGCGACAGCACGGTGAAGACCTGGCGCTCGGGGTCCACGCCGGTCACCACGATGAACCCGGCCACGCTCGTGCCCGAGATGCTGTCGTCGGGGCTGTCGGCCGTGCTGACGCTCAGCAGGTGGTGCACCATGTCCCGCCCCGGCGTCACCGGCACCAGTTTCAGCTGGTTGTCCTCCTGCGACATGCCGAGTGGCAGGCAGGAGTCCGGGATGGTGGGAGCCCCCACCTTGTAGATCTTGACGTCTGAGAACTTGACATCGAAGGCGTGGGGGTAGAAGCAGCCACGGAAGCCATAGAAGTACTCACGGATGCGCTCGTCCCGGCACTCCCGGCGGAAGTCCTTGGAGCGCTCCACCACGCCACCAGACTTGGGCAGCAGCACCGTGCGCACGAAGTGGGGCAGGTCCCTCTTGAGCTCGTTGTAGAGCCGCTCCTGGTCCAGCACCACCACCACATCCACCTCGAAGGCGGAGGCGGCGTGCACCAGCGCCTGGTAGCCAGAGCCCTTCACCCAGCCGCAGGTGTTGATGACGCAGCCGCTGACCGAGGCGCGGCGGTTCACCTCGCAGCGCTGGTTGAACACGTCAGCCAGGCGGGACGTGATCTGCAGGGGGACACGGGCAGAGGGGTCGGGACACAGGCACCCACTGGGGGCACCCATGTCCTGGGTTGCTCCAGCACTGGACCCACCACCTTCAACAGCCCAAAATCTCAATCCCTGCAGCAGCACCACTCGGAGAGAGCTCCATGGAACAGTCCTGCAGGGACAGTAGGAGCCCAGAGGCTGGGCCCATCCCACTGTTCAGAGACACTGTGACCCTCCACTGTCCCCAGGACCCTTGGTTATGTGCTGCTGGGGCACCAGAGCCATGTCCAGCTCCTGGGCAGCCCGCTGGGATAAAATCCTTCACTCCCTCCTCAGCTGACAGCCCCAAGGACTGGTTTCCTGGGGGGGCAGCAGAAACCATTCCTAAATTGTCCTACAAGCACTTAAAGGACAGAGAGCTGCTTTTCTGTTCCGAGGGCTACCAGGACAAGGGCAGCACATGGCTATGGTGGCCTTCAGTCAGGCAGGGGCCTCTCTCACCAAACAGCAGCAGTAGGAAGATCCAGGGGGGACCCTACAGGAGTAGGACGCTGTGTGGTGACAGCCACCACGCTCAGGCTCACTCCAGCTCCACACCAGAGCAATCACACCATGGCCGCACCCATACCTAGCCCCCTCTCACCCAACAAACCCCATGGGCCAAGCTGGCTCAAGGCAACCCACAGCTCTGGCTTCACCCTCCACAGTACCCTGTGAGGGGCCTGGCCGGGGGCTCATGAGCAGCAAGAAACTCAGTCACAAGCCCTCAGCTCTCCCACTCCAGGCTCCTCAAGGGGCTTCTCCAGACCCCCCATCACTGTTGTTACACATCTCTGCTCTCCACCTTGGCGCTCCCTCCACCCCTGTGGAGCTGTGGCACACACAAGTGGGCGCAGTGCTTGGTCAGGGACATGCCACTATCCTGTGTGGTGGCAAAAGCAATGGGACAGTCCCGTTCCAAACCAGGCCCGTCACCAGGCTGAGACCCCCGTGGGCGCTCCTGCTCTCACCTTGTTGTACAGCTTGATGTTGGTGCCAGGCGTGGTGGAGCCGAAGTGGTATACCAGTGGGGCCTGGAGGGAGAAGCCCTCCTCCACGTCGGCCGGCCGCTCGATGTAGAGCGCGCCCATGGTGCCAGGGATGGAGACAGAGCCCTGCCCCACGTCCAGCTCCACGAAGGTGGGCCGGCGGCCCAGGCGCACGGCGTAGTTGAGCAGCAGGCGGCACACGGTGGACTTGCCCACGTCGGTGGGTCCCACCACCATGACACGGGGCCCACGCTCATCCTCGCGCTCTGCCTGGCGCCGCATCTGCTCCAGCGCTGTGTGCGTGTTGAGGTACAGCAGCATCGGCGTGTCCTTGGACACGTAGGCCACCTCGGTGCGGCCGCTGAGCTGCACGGTGCAGCCGTGCCACGTGAACACGGCCACCTTGGCACCAGCGTCGAACGTGAACTTCTTGTTGCGGGTGAGCTCGGTGCCGAACACCTCGGCCATGCCGCTGAGCAGCTCCATCTGCACTGTCTGTGACGCCTCCACCTCGAACCGCAGCTCCGTCTCCCGCTCCAGCTCGAACTTGGCCACTTGCTTCTTCTCCTCGCCGCCGTCGTCCGCCATGGCGCGGCCCTCAGCGCTGCAGGAGGGCACCGGGCCAGGGTGAGCAGGGAGGGCCGGGCCTGCCGGAGCGCTCCCCGCCCACTGCCTCCCCCCCCGGCTCAGCGCGTTCCCCCCCCCGGCTCTGCCCGTTCCCCCCCCCGGCTCTGCCCGTTCCCGCCCCGGCTCTTCCCGTTGCCCCCCCCGGCTCTTCCCGTTGCCCCCCCGGCTCTTCCCGTTCCCCCCCCCGGCTCTGCCCGTTCCCCCCCCCGGCTCTTCCCGTTGCCCCCCCCGGCTCTTCCCGTTCCCCCCCGGCTCTGCCCGTTCCCCCCCCCGCTCTTCCCGTTGCTATGGCACCGCCGCTGCCCCCGGCTGCCCCCGGCGGCCCCCGGGCCCCCGTACCGGAGCCGCCGCGCTTCCGGGCCAGACAGACTGCGCCGGAAGTGATGTCAGAGCTGCGCGCCCCGGGGGGCGGGGGCAGCAGCGGCGCGCGTTGCCATGGCAGCCGTGCGTGGTGACGTATAACGCATGGGCGGGACCTGCCGCGGCGCGGCCTCGTTTGCATCTCATTTGCATACGAGCTGCGAGCGCCCCCCCGCCTCCGTTACGTGTCGTTAGACTGGGTTCCCATTGGTCGGTGCGGTCGCGACTCGTTTGCATCTCATCTGCATGTCATTGGCTCACAGCGCCCCCCTCCGCCTGACTGCGTTGACCCCGCGGAGACGGGGGGGGCTCGGGGGGGGGCCGAGACGCCGCCGGCAACGGCGGTGGCGCTGACGTCGTAGGTGCGGGCGGTGACGTCACGGCGCGGGATGAGTCACGGAGCCGTGATGCGGTCCCCGGGCACGCAGCGCCCCCCCCGCCCGGTGCCCGCCCCGGGGACAGCGGCAAAGGCGGCAGCGGGGACAGCGGTGAGCGGCTCCCGCCCCCTCACACACCCCTCGAGCCCCTACCCCACAGGCACCCCCCCGGCACCCCAATTTTCCCCCTCGGACCCCCGTATTCCCTCCACTGAGACCCCATTACCCCCCCTTGGGATGCCCAATGTCGCCTCTTGGCACGCTGTCCCCTCCCCGGGACCCCCATCGCACCCCTCCCGGGACCCCCAGTGTCCTCTCTCCGGGACACCCCCCCGGGTCTCCAGACGCTCTCAGGAGGAGCCCCCAATCCTCTCCCCTGCCCCTCACTCCTCCGTTCCTCTGACACCTCCCGTGTCCCCCCCAGCGCTGCCCCCCACTGCTGTGATGAGCTGCTGGGTCTCAGCTGCCGGCGGGGCTATGAGGGGCCCCTCAGTGCCCCTCCCTCACCGCCCCCGTTAACCTCTCGCAGGCCGCCGCCCCCTCTCCGCCCTCCTGCTCCGCGGGCGCTGCGGAAGGACGGCCCTGGGCGCTCTGCTGCGCTGCTTCCCCTGCGAGCGGCTCTGCGGGGGGGCCGCGGTGCCCCCCGGGGCGCTGCCGCCCGCCACGGGCCCCCCCCGCCGCCGCCGTCCCCCCCGCACGTTCCGCAGCTACCTGCCCCGCTCGCACCGCACCTACAGCTGCGTGCACTGCCGCGCTCACCTCGCCCGCCACGAGGAGCTCATCTCCAAGGTGCTCCCGCACCCCCCCGGGGCGGCCCTGGAGCTGTGAGCATCCCCCGGGGTGGCCCTGGGGCTGTGAGCATCCCCTGGGGTGGTCCAGGCACTGAGAGCATCCCCCGGGGTGGTGCAGGCGCTGTGAGCATCCCCCGGGGCGGCCCTGGGGCTGTGAGCATCCCCCGGGGTGGTGCAGGCGCTGTGAGCATCCCCCGGGGTGGACCAGGCACTGAGAGCATCCCCCGGGGTGGCCCTGGAGCTGTGAGCATCCCCCGGGGTGGCCCTGGGGCTGTGAGCATCCCCTGGGGTGGCCCTGGGGCTGGGAGCATCCCCCGGGGTGGACCAGGCGCTGTGAGCTTAACCCCGTGGTGGCCCCGGGCCAGTCGGTGTTCCCCCCGCCCCCGGTGCCCCTCTATAGCACATGTCCCCCTCGGGGACTGCAGGGTGCTGAGCGTTGCCTCAGTGCCCCAGGGCAGCGGCTGTCCCCCGGGGCTGGAGGGTGACCCCATGGCGCTCACATCGTCCCCTGTGGTGTCTCGCACGGTGATGCAGGGGGGGGGCACACACGGGGTGTCGGGGTCTGCAGGGCACAGCCGCTGACTCCCGCCGTATCCCCGCAGTCGTTCCAGGGCAGCCACGGCCGTGCCTACCTGTTCAACTCGGTGTGAGTACCGCGCACCGGGAGGGCGGCCGGGGAGCAGGGGGTGGCACCAGGCGGTGACCCGAGATGCTGTGCTGTGCGGTGGTGCCGTGCCAGTGGCACGCAGCTCTCTCGGGGCAGGGTGAACGTGGGCTGTGGCCCGGCGGAGCAGCGGCTGCTGCTGACGGGGCTGCACTCGGTGGCCGATATCTTCTGCCAGAGCTGCAAAACCACCCTGGGCTGGAAATATGTGAGTGACCCACGACCGGGTACCCCAGAGCCCTGCCCTCACCCCGACCCTGCCCCATAACCCCAACCCTGCCCTGCACCCCAACCCTGAACCCCGACCCTGCCCCACATCCCGACCCTGCCCCCGCACTCCGACCCTGTCCCTGCACCCCGACCCTGCTTCTGAACCCCGACCCTGCCCCTGAACCCCGACCCTGCTCCTGAACCCTGACCCTGCCCCTGAACCCCGACCCTGCTCCTGAACCCTGACCCTGTCCCTGCACCCCGACCCCTGCCCCGAACCCCAATCCCTGCCCTGGCACCCCAACCCTGCTTCTGAACCCCGACCCTGCCCCACACCCCAAACCTGCCCCTGCACCCCGACCCTGTCCCTGCACCCCGACCCCTGCCCCGAACCCCAATCCCTGCCCTGGCACCCCAACCCCTACTCTGCATCCCAGCCCCCAGCTGTGGCTCCCCCTGGGCACCCTGCAGCCACGGTGAGGGCAGCCCCTGGGCACCCCCCACCCCGGCCTGGGGTCCCCCTCGGGCACGGGGCCTCACGCACCCCCCCCAGGAACAGGCCTTCGAGAGCAGCCAGAAGTACAAGGAGGGGAAGTTCATCATCGAGATGTCCCACATGGTGAAGGAGAACGGCTGGGACTGAGGGGGGGCACCCCCAGCGCCACCCATAGTGGGTGCTGGCAGCAGGTGCCCATTGGATCCCCCCCCCGTTGCAGCCGCTGCCTCGGGGCTTTTCTAGGGCAATAAAAGCTTTTTTGTATGAAGGTGGGAGGTGTCAGCACCCCCCCGCTCAGCCGGGGGGGGACCCCATAGCGCCAAAGTGCCCCCCCCCCCCCCCCGGCTGCCCTTATCCCCCCCACGCAGGCACCGTGCAGAGCTCAGGGCATTTATTGGGGGCCAGAGCTGGTGGGGAAATTGAGGCACGGGGACACACCCCCCATAGTGCTCTGTGGGGCTGGGGGTGAAGAGTGGGGAGATGGGGAGGGAAAGGGGGAGGGAGAGAAGGGAGGACGGGGGGAGAGAAAAAAGAGGGAGAAAAGGAACCGGGGAGGAGGATGGAGGGAGGGAAGGATGGGGCTGGACAGTGCTTGGCAGGAAAGAGGTAGGGGGAAAGCGAAGAGAGGAGAGACAGAGAGACAAGGAATGGAGGGAGGGAAAAGAAAGAGGAAGGGAGAGACGGAGGGATGGGAGGAAGGAAAACAGGGACAATGGGGAGATGGAAGAAGGGCTGGAGGGAAGGAGGCAGAGAGGGACCGAGGGAAGGATGGACAGAGAGGAGGAAGCAGGGAGGGATGGTCGGAGGAATGGCGGGTCAGGGCGGGGGGTCGCTGAGGCGGCCCATGAAGATGGGGACGTCGGCGCTGTCGTGCCAGAGGACGAAGAGGAAGGGGCGCAGCGCCTCCAGCAGCGGAGCCGAGCGCGCCACTGACGTGGCCATGGCCCCCGCGGCCTCGACGCCCTCCTCGTCCAGGGCCAGCACCGCGCGGTGCCGTGCGGTGTCCACCGCCACCGCTGTGCCCTGCGCCATCCCGCACAGCTCTGCGTCCAGGAACAGCCCGAAGTCTGCGGGAAAGGGCAGCGTGGAGACACCACGGGGGGCACGGGGGGCGTCACGGACAATAGGGAGGCCCAAGGGGATGGGGAGGACAGCAGAGACAGCGAGGTGATGCGGGGACGCTGGGGACAAGGGGAACATAAAGGGCACTGGGAGCCATGAGGGCGCATAAGGGGTGGTGGGGACATGAGGGAGAGCAGGGATACCAGGGGACACCAGAGGTACGGGGTCCCTGGGATGCTGGGGAGCACTGGGAACATCGGGAATGTGGGGGTCCCTGGATGCTGGGGAGCACTGGAAACATCGGGAATGTGGGGGTCCCTGGGAGCATCGGGTATGTGGGGGTCCCTGGGATGCTGGGGAGCACTGGGAACACCGGGTGTGTGGGGGTCCCTGGATGCTGGGGAGCACTGGAAACATCGGGAATGTGGGGGTCCTGGGATGGTGGGGAGCACTGGGAACAGTGGGTATGTGGGGGTCCCTGGATGCTGGGGAGCACTGGGAACATTGGGAATGTGGGGGTCCTGGGATGCTGGGGAGCACTGGGAACATCGGGAATGTGGGGGTCCTGGGATGCTGGGGAGCACTGGGAACATCGGGAATGTGGGGGTCCCTGGGAACATCGGGAATGTGGGGGTCCTGGGATGCTAGGGAGCACTGGGAACATCGGGAATGTGGGGGTCCTGGGATGCTGGGGAGCACTGGGAACATCGGGAATGTGGGGGTCCTGGGATGCTGGGGAGCACTGGGAGCATCGGGTGTGTGGGGGTCCCTGGATGCTGGGGAGCACTGGGAGCATCGGGTGTGTGGGGGTCCCTGGATGCTGGGGAGCACTGGGAACATCGGGTGTGTGGGGGTCCCTGGATGCTGGGGAGCACTGGGAACATCGGGAATGTGGGGGTCCCTGGATGCTGGGGAGCACTGGGAACATCGGGTGTGTGGGGAGCACTGGATGCTGGGGAGCACTGGGAACATCGGGTGTGTGGGGGTCCCTGGATGCTGGGGAGCACTGGGAACATCGGGTATATGGGGGTCCCTGGGATGCTGGGGAGCACTGGGAACATCGGGTATGTGGGGTCCCTGGATGCTGGAGAGCACTGGGAACATCGGGAATGTGGGGTCCCTGGATGCTGGGAAGCACTGGGAACATCGGGTGTGTGGGGTCCCTGGATGCTGGGGAGCACTGGGAGCATTGGGAATGTGGGGTCCCTGGGATGCTGGGGAGCACTGGGAGCATCGGGTGTGTGGGGTCCCTGGATGCTGGGGAGCACTGGGAGCATCGGGTGTGTGGGGTCCCTGGATGCTGGGGAGCACTGGGAGCATCGGGAATGTGGGGTCCCTGGATGCTGGGGAGCACTGGGAGCATCGGGTGTGTGGGGGTCCCTGGATGCTGGGGAGCACTGGGAGCATCGGGAATGTGGGGTCCCTGGATGCTGGGGAGCACTGGGAGCATCGGGTGTGTGGGATCCCTGGATGCTGGGGAGCACTGGGAACATCGGGAATGTGGGGGTCCCTGGATGCTGGGGAGCACTGGGAACATCGGGTATATGGGGGTCCCTGGGATGCTGGGGAGCACTGGGAACATCGGGTATGTGGGGTCCCTGGATGCTGGAGAGCACTGGGAACATCGGGAATGTGGGGTCCCTGGATGCTGGGAAGCACTGGGAACATCGGGTGTGTGGGGTCCCTGGATGCTGGGGAGCACTGGGAGCATCGGGTGTGTGGGGTCCCTGGATGCTGGGGAGCACTGGGAGCATCGGGTGTGTGGGGTCCCTGGATGCTGGGAAGCACTGGGAACATCGGGTGTGTGGGGTCCCTGGATGCTGGGGAGCACTGGGAGCATCGGGTGTGTGGGGTCCCTGGATGCTGGGGAGCACTGGGAGCATCGGGAATGTGGGGTCCCTGGATGCTGGGGAGCACTGGGAGCATCGGGTGTGTGGGGTCCCTGGATGCTGGGGAGCACTGGGGCACACGGGGCACACGGCGCACACCCGGGTCCATGGGCACACCGGGACGGCACCCGGGGCTGATGGCGTCACCGCATGACGTCAGCGCGCTCACCCATGTCGTGCACCAGCGGCACCACGTCCAGGGGCACGTCGAGGCGCACGCGCGGCAGCGCGAGGGCGGTGGCGCGGGGGGGGGCGCGGGCCGCGCGCCGGAGCAGGCGCAGCAGCGCGGGGGGGTCCAGCGCGCGCTCCAGCGCCCCCAGCGCCCCCGGCGGCCCCAGCGGCAGCAGCAGCACCAGGCTCAGCCCCCCCCGCAGCGCCAAGCGCCCCACCTGGGGCAGAGGGGGCGGCCCGGAGCGGGGAGAGACGGACCCGGTGAGACAAACCCGGGTGGGATGGACCCGGGTGAGACAAACCCGAGTGGGATGGACCCGAGTGAGACAGCCCCGTGGGAGACAAACCCGAGTGGGAGAGCCCCAAGTGAGAGAAACCCGGGTGGGAGAGCCCCGTGTGAGACAGCCCCACAATGAGACAACCCCCCAGGATACACCCCACCCCAGATACACCCCCCCAGTGACTCCCCCTGTGATACCCCCCAATGACACCCCAGTACATCCTCCAGGACACCCCTGCACCCCAAAACATGGAGACCCCCAGTGACCCCCATGGGACCTCAAAACATAAAAAGCCCCTGGTGACACCACAGTGGCATCGCATCCTGGCACACGCACAGTGACAGTGCAGTGATGTCACAGCCCAGCACCCCTCCAATGCCACAGCACTGATGTCACAGCCCGCACCCCAGAGCAGGCAGCTCTCTCCCAGCCATTGGGGGGTACCTGGACCTGCAGGTTGGGGTCAATGAAAGAGGCCACCGGGTACTTCTTGCTTGTCATGGTGGGCACCAGGCGTGGGGGGTGCCCGGGGCGCAGGAAGGGCAGCGGCACCGTCTGCTTCACATCCAGCGGTGTGTGCCAGACAGCTGCAGGGACATGGCATCGGGAATGGGGATAGGCCCAGGGGGATCCAGGGGGTAACCATGGGATCAGCCCCTCACCAGATCCCAGGCACATACATAAAACCACAGAATGGTTTGGGCTGGAAGGGGCCTTAAAGCTCCTCCAGCCCCAACCCCTGCCATTGCAGGGACACCTTCCACTGGAGCAGCTCCAAGCCCCTGTGTCCAACCTGGCCTTGAACACTGCCAGGGATGGGGCAGCCACAGCTTCTCTGGGCACCCTGTGCCAGCGCCTCAGCACCCTCCCAGGGAAGAGCTTCTGCCTCAGAGCTCATCTCAGTCTCCCCTCTGGCAGCTTAAAGCCATTCCCCTGTCCTGTCCCTCCATCCCTTGTCCAAATCCCCTCTCCAGGTTTCCTGCAGCCCCTTTAGGCACTGGAGCTGCTCTAAGGTCTCCCCTTCAGGAGCCTTCTCTTCCCCAGGCTGCCCCAGCCCAGCTCTCAGCCTGGCTCTAGAGCAGAGCTGCTGCAGCCCTCACAGCATCTCCGTGGCCTCCTCTGGACTCACTCCATCAGCTCCACGTCTCTTGTGCTGCTGCCCCTGCACACAATAGACGTGGACCTGCTCGATCCCAGGGCCAATCCCATCCCTGGTCCATACCCTGCAGGTGCACCGCACTGAGCAGCACCAGACGGGGCTCGGGAGGCAGCGTGGACAGAAGCTTCGGCAGCAGCCCCCGGCTGGCCTCGCGCACCCAGGCGTTGATGCGCTGCAGGTCCAGGCTCTCGTTGCCACTCAGTGCCCATGGGCGGGTGTTGTAGAAGTGCCAGGACTCATTGAGGAAGCGGGTCCGGAGGCGCAGGTCTGCCCGGCAGCACGGCTGGTGTCAGCCTGCGCCTGGCACCCCCGGCACCCCCTGCACCCCGCTCACCTGGGTGGTGGAAGATCTGGGTGGCAGAGAAGAGCCCGGGCGCAGTGCTGAGGAGCCGCAGGGCACTGTGCACGCAGCCCAGCCCCGGGGGGTATGCAAGAACGGCAGCCAGGCGCTCTCGGGTCTCACCACGGGCGCCTGCAGGCAAGGGGCAGGCTCAGCACAGCACCCATGGGTGCAACCGGGCTGGCACAGCCATGGTGCCGGTGCCTCACCCAGCAGAAGGTGCGAGAGCCCCATGGCCACGGTGATGGGGGAGAAGAGCAGGTTGGCCTCGGGCCGTGCAGCCTCTGCCATGCGCTGGTAGAACCGGAGGGCAAAGGTGGCCACTGCCTCGGACACAGCCGCACGCTGCTCCTCCGTGGGCTTCCCACAGTCCTCGGCTGGCTCCTCGTCCCCGGGGCACGGCGGGGCACTGGGGCCGGGGCTGCCGCTGGTGCTGCCCGGTGTTGGAGCTGCGGCGCTCCCGCTGGCCGTGGTGCCCGGCTCCGTGGGTGCCCCCTCGGGCGCTGAGGGGCTGGGGGGGTCTGTGGCCTCGGGGGGGGCAGCCAGGGCAGGCAGCAGCTCGGAGTGCACTCGGGTGGGCGGGACGGGGACCCCCGCGTTCCCCCATGGTGCAGGGGCAGGACGGGGCGTCACTGGCGGCAGCGGGGGCTGTCTGAGCAGCTTCGGTGCACTGGGAGAGGTCTCCGGCGTGGGCACCTGCACACGGGGACCTGGGTGAGGTGGGCACGGAGACACCCCTGGGGTCAGGTAAGGGGAGCTCGTGTTCCAAGGCCAGACTTACCAGCGGGACAGTGGCCGTGGCTGTGGCCAGCAGCCACATGAGGGGCAGCCACAGCATCCTGGTGGGCATCCTGGTGGGCAGGTAAGGGTCAAGGGCACCCAGCCCCCCCCCCCAGCTCCCAGCCTTGGCCCTGGACACCGTCCCACCCCTCTGCACCCTCATTCCCTGCACCCCAATTCCGTCACCGCAGCCCGGTCTGACCCGCAGGGTGCAGGGGACAGGAGGGGGCAGCTCCCTGGGCCCACCTGGGTGCCGGTGGATCGGGGCCCGGCGGGTCCGGCCGGCGGGGGGGGATGTGCCCGGGTCCGGCCTGGCCTGGTTAAAGATTAAGGAGCTGCCGCCGCTTCCCGTAAATCAGAGGGGGGGTGGGGCGGGCGGGCGCAGGCGCCCGGGGCAGGATGCGGCCCCCCCTTCCAGTCCCACGTTGCTGCAGTGCTGGAGGACCAGCCCCTGGGGCAGGCTCCCTTTGGGAGGTGCGGTGCTCTGGTGTGCTGCCCCTGTGGTGATGAGGGGCAGTGTGTCCACCCAACTGCCTACTTTGCATGACCTCTATGGTGGCGAGGGGCAGTTTAGCCTCTCAACTGTCCCCTGTCTATGGCCCCTGTGGTGACAAGGGGCAGTCCAGCCATCCAATTGCCCACCTCTGGGAGCCCTGTGGTGCCTCACCGCTCCAGCTCAGGCTTCCCCACCTTGTCTCTATGATCAGGGGGATGCAGGCCCAAGGAGCCTTCCCACCCCAGAACTAGGAAGACACAACCTCCTGCCCCTGGGCAGGCAGCTATGGGGCAGGCTGCCCTCGCCCCACCTCCCAGCAAGCGCTGGAGCAGGGACACCTCTGTGTGCCCCCCTGCAGCACGACCATGCCCACGGCCATGTGGGGCAGGTCTGGCCCCGGGCTGCCCGGGGCTTGTCTGGCTCCTCATCACCCCCTCTCTATTGCCCCGGGCTGCCCCAGGCACCTCCCGTAACCTCCGCGGCGCGGGGCGTGTCCCGGTGAAGCCCCGCCCACCGGCATTGGCCATTGCTGACCATGGCTGCGAGGATCGCCAAGGTACGGGAGACACCGGGGCACCGGGGGCGGGACGGGGCTGTGGCGGGGCCGCAGGGGGGGTCCTGGTGTCAGCACCGAGCGGTGCCAGCACCGGGGGAAGGGCTGGCGCAGGGATGAGGGGTTCTGGTATCGGAGTGCAGGGGTGCAGCGGGTCTCGGAATGCGGGTGCAGGGAGGCGGGGGGCGGCAGTACCGGGGCTAAGGGTCTCCGGTGCAGGGGGTGTCAGGAGTAGCGGTGCGGGTGGTGTCAGGGGTAGAGGTGCAGTGGTGCCAGGGGTACCGGTGCAGGGGGTGTCAGGGGGGCGGGTGCAGGGGGTACCGGTGCAGGGGGTGCCGGTGCAGGGGGTACCGGTGCAGGGGGTGCCTGTGCAGGGGTACCGGTGCAGGGGGTGCCGGTGCAGGGGGTACCGGTGCAGGAGGTGCCTGTGCAGGGGTACCGGTGCAGGCGGTGCCGGTGCAGGGGGTACCGGTGCAGGCGGTGCCGGTGCAGGGGTACCGGTGCAGGCGGTGCCGGTGCAGGGGGTACCGGTGCAGGCGGTGCCGGTGCCGGTTGAAGCCAATGAGCCCCCGCCGGGGAGTGCCGCGCTTCGGTTTCGTTTCCCTGGCGGGAGCCGCCCCCTGCGGGGCGGGGCTTTGCTGTGCCACACCCATTGGGGGACGGGGCGTGGCTGTGGCTCCGCCCCGGGAGGGCGGGTCCCGTCCATGGGGGGCGTGTCCGGCGGAGCGGCCCCGCCAATGGGAGCGCACCTCGGGGTGAAGCCCCGCCCTGAGGGGCGTGTCCGGTCTGACCCCGCCCTTTCCCCCCGCAGGAGCTGGAGGAGGCGCGGCTCTGGGGCGGGGCCCGCGAGCTGCGGCCGCTGGACGGGAACGTGTTGCGGTGGGGGGGGCTCCTGCTGCCGGTGCGGGCGCTGGGGGGGCCCCGGTGCCCACTGGGGGACGTGGGGGATTGGGGTTCCCCTGGGGTCTCCAGGGGTGTCCCTGTGAGGGCAGCACCGGGGGGGGGACGGGGACGGGGACGTGGTGGGGGACCGGGGGTTACCGGGTTGGGGTTCCCCTCCTGCGGGCTCAGGCTGGGGGAGGTCTCCATGGGGAGCACAGGAGATCACGGCTGGGACAGGGTCCCCCGCGATGGTTGCTGTGGCGGGGCGGGTGCTGATGTGAGCCCCCCATCACCGCGGCAGAACAACCCCCCATACAACGCCGGTGCCTTCCGATTCGAGCTGACGTTCTCGCCCCACCACCCGCTGTCCCCGCCCCGCGCCAGGCTCTGCACCAGCATCTACCACCCCGGCGTGGACGCTGAGGGCAACGTGTGCCAGCCCCTCACCTCCACCCAGCACTGGGCGCCCAGCACCCGCGCCACACAAGGTGGGCACCCCGGGGGTGTCGGGGGCACGGCACGGGGGGTGCCAGGGGGGTGCCCGTCCTGATCGCTCCCCCGGTGCCCGTAGTGCTGCAGGACCTGCTGCTGCTGCTGGACAGCCTGGACCCGGAGCGGGTGCTGCGGCAGGACCTGGCCTGGGAGCTGCGGGAACGGCCCGAGCTGTTCCATCGCCGCGCAGAGGAGCACACGCGGCAGCACTCAGAGCCGCGGCCGGAGCCCTGAGTCCGCACCGGGGCTTCACCTTTATGTGGGTTCATAAAGGTCCTCCTGCTCCTGCCCTGGCCCCGCAGTGTCTCTCCTGGGGGCAGCGAAGCACCGGGGGTTGTCAATGGGGCTGTGCGCCCAAGGGAGACGAGGCCACCGCAGCCCATCCATCACCACAGCCTTTACTGGTGGGGACAGCAGCAGGGGGGTGTCCCGGGTGGGGGCCGCGGGGACCCCACTCAGCGCTTCTTGGTCTTCACCAGCCCCTTGGCCACGAGGCAGCGGTACAGCTCCTGCAGGTACGTGTAGACGCACTTGGCGTCGGGCACCGCCATCCGCACCATGTCCTCCACGTCCAGCAGCGGGGCGCAGCCTGCCCGCTCCCTGCGGGGACACGGGGTCACCCGGGGCCACCCGCCCGTGCGGGGCGCGCCGGGGCCGGGGCTGCTCTCGCTCACTCGGCGGTGGCGAAGGCCACGGTGAAGTTGTGGCGCCGCGCGCCCGGCTCCAGGCTGCCGTAGTCGAAGGCGTCGGGGAAGAAGCTGTGCAGGAGCGCGCAGAAGGCCAGGCCGCTGCCCCAGCTCCCGGAGAAGTTCTGCACGTCCACGTGCTGCCACGGGCGGAGGGGTCAGGCTGCCCCCCACTGCCCCATGGCCCCCCCACTGCCCCACGGCTGCCCCACACTGCCCCATGGCCCCCCTATGGCCCCTTCCCACTGCCCCACGGCTGCCCCCACTGCCCCACGGCTGCCCCACACTGCCCCATGGCCCCCCCACTGCCCCACGGCTGCCCCACACTGCCCCATGGCCCCCCTATGGCCCCTTCCCACTGCCCCACGGCTGCCCCCACTGCCCCACGGCTGCCCCCACTGCCCCATGGCCCCCCCCACTGCCCCACGGCTGCCCCATGCCCCCCCCCCCACTGCCCCACGGCTGCCCCCACTGCCCCACGGCTGCCCCACACTGCCCCATGGCTCCCCCCACTGCCCCACGGCTGCCCCATGCCCCCCCCCCACTGCCCCACGGCTGCCCCACACTGCCCCATGGCCCCCCCCACTGCCCCACGGCTGCCCCACACTGCCCCATGGCCCCCCCCACTGCCCCACGGCTGCCCCCACTGCCCCATGGCCCCCCCCACTGCTCCAAGGCTGCCCCAAGGCTCCCTCACGGCCCCCCCCCCAATGCCCCAAGGCTGCCCCATGGCCGTCGCCCCTGTTCTCACCTCGTAGCCGCGGGTCCTGACGCGGCACCACTCCAGCAGCATCGCCTTCACGGTGGCCGTGCCCCCCGCCCGCTTCAGGTGTGGGGCCGGTCCTGTGGCTGCCCTGCGGGCAATGGCGGGCGCTGTGGAGCACCCCACACACCCTACATCACCCCCCCAGGACGCCCACTGACACATTGTCTCATGGCCCCCTCAACCCTCCTGCACCGGCCATTTGCACATGGCTCCCCAGTCTCCCCGTGCCCTCTACTGCCCCATGCCTCCCATGCCCCCCCCAGTCCTCCCATACCCCCCATTGCCACACAGCCCCCCAATACCTCTCCTGTCCCATGGCCTCCATTCCTCCATGGCTCTCTCTGCCCCATGTCCCCCCCATATGCCCTTGCCCCCTGTCCCACCATAGGGCAAGGCCCCTCTCACCCTCCGAACTTCTCCAGGATGGCGCTGCGCCCGTGGGCCCGGGTGCTCGAACGTGGCCGCCCCATGGCCCCCTCCAGCCTTGGCCTCTGCCCCATCGGCCCAGGGGGCACCTTGCCCCGTGGCCCCCCCGTTGGAGCACCGCTGAGGGCAGATGGATGGGTGCACATGGGGTGCTCTGCAGTGGAGCTGGGCTGTGGGGCACCCATGGGGCTGTGCCCCCCAGCCCACACTCACCTCTCGCTACCCCCCAAGCCCTCAGTGGTTCCGGCTGCAGGGGACAGAAGAAGGGTTGTGGAGGGAGGGGGCACACGGGGGTGGGGGCAACCACATCCTCCCTGGGGCACCCTCAGCGCACAGGGCTGGAGGTCCTGCCCCATGGGGAGGGGATGGGGAGAATCTGTAGGGGACCCCATGGGGGTGTGGGGTAGCAGTGACCCCAGGGCCCTCCCTGGCACAGCTCTTACCTGTGGGTGATGTGGGCGATGTGGGAGACATAGGGGATGTGGGAGACATAGAGGATGTGGGAGACATAGGGGATGTGGGAGACATAGGGCATGTGGGGGACAGGGGGGATGTGGGGGACATAGGGGATGTGGGGGACAGGGGGGACGTGGGGCTGCTGGCAGGGAACTCGGGCCACAGCTCCTCATCCTCATCCTGCATCCAGGCTGGCTCCTGTGGGCACAGCCAGGGTGGCACTGACGGCACAAGCACTGTCTCCTGCCCTGGTACTGCCACCATGGACAGCGTCACCCTGTCCCTTTTGCTGCCACCCTGCCCTGGCACCACCGGCGCCGTCAGCGTCACCCGCTCCATGGCACAACCCCCGTGGGAACTGTCACCCTGTCCCTTCACTGCCACCCTGCGCTGGCACCGCCACCCCCGGCCCCCCGTGTCTCACCTGCCGCCCCGGGGCGCTCCCTGCTGCTGCCGGCCTCGGCCCAGCCGCCTCCTGCGGCCCCCCCGGAGCAGCCCCCGCGGCTGCCACCGCCTTGGCATCACCCCCAGCACCTCCGGCATCACCCCCGGTGTCACCCCCAGCGCCTCCAGCATCACCCCCGGTGTCGCCCCCAGCACCTCCGGCATCACCCCCGGTGTCACCCCCAGCGCCTCCAGCATCAGCCCCGGTGTCACCCCCAGCGCCTCCGGCGTCACCCCCGGTGTCACCCCCAGCACCTCCGGCGTCACCCCCGGTGTCACCCCCAGTGCCCTCGGCAGCCCCAGCTTCACCCCTGGCGTCCTTCGGTGCTTCTGCCCCGGCACTCCCTGTGTCCCCCCCACTGCCTCCCGCGTCCTCAGCCTCCCCCGCCGTGTCCCCCGCTCCCTGGGCATTGCCCCCCTCATCCCCCGTTGTGTCCCCTCCTGCCCTGCTGTCCCCCCCCACATCCTGAGCCTCCCGCTTGGTGTCCCCACCCGTGTCCCCCACTGCCCCTAGCCCCTGCCTGTCCCCCCCAGTGCCCCCCGCTGCTTGGGCATCTCCCCCATCCCCGTTGCCCTCCGCTGGCACCGCGGGGGGGTGTGGGGGGGCGCTGGGGGCTCCTGGGGTGGGGGTGTCCGGTGGGGGGGTCTCAGTGTCTCCCAAGGGCTGCATGCTGCTGTGGTCACTGCTGCGGGGGCACAGGGCTGTCACTGGGGTGCCCCCCATTGCCCCAGCCCGGCCCCGTGCCCCCCAGCCGTGGCACCCCCATTCTTCCCCCCAGTCCCCTCCGCTGCCCCTGCGCAGCCTGGATTCCCATCCATCCAGGCTCCCCCATGCCCCTTCCTGGCACCCCCGTCTGGCCTCCCCACCTCCTCCAGACCCCCCCAGTACCGGACCCCCCTATCCCAGTCCCCCCGTATCCCATGTCCCATCCCGACTCCCCATTCCCCCTTCCCACTCCCCCATACCTGCTCCCGACCCCACGTTTCCCATCCCGACCCCACATTTCCCATCCCACCCCCCCCTAAGGCCCTTCCGGGACCCAAATTCCCCCTCCCGATCCCTCAGACTCCCTCCAGACCCCCCTTGACCCCATACCTTCCCCCCCTCCCGATCCCGGGTGTGCCCCCGACCCCCCACCCCATACTCCCCCTCCGGCTCCCTGTGTCCTATCCCGACCCCCTCGGAGCCCCTCCTGGACCCCATTATTTCCCGTCCCGACCCCTCCTATCGCCCCTAGGGCCTCCTCCAACCCTTCTGGCCACCCCCAGCTCCTCGCGACCCCCATGTCCCACCTCCCCCCCCGTGTCCCGGCCCGGCCCTTTCACACACCCCTCCCGGTCCCCCACGTCCCCCATTGCCGCCCGCCCCGGGTCCCCCCTGCGCGTCCCTCCCGCTTGTCCGCCGGTGCGTCCCCGGTGCCGCTCGCCCCGTCCCGTCCCGTCCCGCTCCGGCCGCTCCCGCGGCCCCCCCGCCCGGGGCTATTTTTACCCGGCGGGGGCAGGTGCCGCCTTCACTCACCGCACGCCGCGGGGCACGCGTGGGGCCGGGGGGGCGCCGGGGGCACATGGGGCCGGGAGGAGGGACACGCGCGGGGCACGGGAGAGGGCACTTGAGCGGGTTCCGGACACCGAGAGATGGGGGGGGCACGGGGGAACACGAGGGGGACACGGGGGGGACATGGGGGGACGCGGGGGGGACACAGGCAGGGGGAGACATGGGGGGACGCGGGGGGGACACAGGCAGGGGGGGACTCGGGGAGGACACAGGCACGGGGGGACATGGGGGGGCACGGGGGGACGCGGGGGGGACACAGGCACAGGGGGGATACGGAGGGGCACGGGGGGGACTTGGGGAGGACACAGGCGCGGGGGGGACGCGGAGTCCCCCGGGGCGGGCAGAGGGCGGAGCCCGCCCCAAGCCCCGCCCCTCCGCGGGGTGCCCCCCCCCCCCCCCCCCCTCCCGTGTGGGGCAAAGCGCGCGCCCTCCTCTGCCCTCCGAGGCCGCGGGCTCCACCACGCCCCCTCCCGCGCCTCCCAATCAGCGCTGGGGACGCGCGACTCGTCACCACTAACCTGGCTTCTTATTGGCTGAGGCCCGCGCTGGGGCGGGGCCGTTCTGCGTGTGGGCGGAAGTGCTGCGCCCACGTGGTTCCTGCCAGGAGCAGCAGCGGGGTCCCGAGCCGAGCCGAGCCGAGCCGCGCCGAGTGACACCGAGCCGAGCCGAGCCGAGAGCAGCCCGAACCGAGCCGAGCCGAGCCGAGAGCAGCCCGAACCGAGCCGAGCCGAGCCGAGAGCAGCCCGAACCGAGCCGAGCCGAGCCGAGCGGGGCCGAGCAGAGCCGAGTGACACCGAACCGAGCGTGGCCGAGCGCAGCCGTGCGGCGCCGAACCGCGCGGGGCCGTTCCGCACCGCCATGGACCCGCTGCGGGCGCAGCAGCTGGCAGCCGAGCTGGAGGTTGACATGATGGCAGACATGTACAACCGGTGCGCGCTGCCGGGGCTGAGGATACCGGGGAGCACGGGGCGGGGGGCAGTGAGGGGCCGGGGGTGCCCGTGGCTGGGGTGGCGCTTGGAATGCCCAGGTTTGGGGAGGGTCACTGAGGGTGCCAATGGCTGGGGGACCCTGGGTGTACCCAGGTGTGCTGGGGATGGGGTTCTGTGGGGGTGCCCATGGCTGGCTGGGGGTCACTGGGGGTGCCTGGGGAATGAGGACCATTCGGGGTGCTCATGGAGAGGGGGGTCACTGCGGGTGCCCCAGTATGGGGGGCACTGCAGGTGCCTATGGCTGGGGAGGGCACTGGGGGACACAAGAGACACTGGGGGTCCATGGGGTGCTGGGGCTGGTGGGGTGTCAGGAGTATGTGGAGCTCTATAGGGGCTGCCTGGGAAATGGGGTGCGCTGGGGGTGGGCACACGGGGGTGCTGGGTGACAGCGGGGACGCAGGGCCTGAGGGTGCTGGTGCGGTGCAGGATGACGCAGGCGTGCCACCGAAAGTGCGTCCCCCCCCACTACAAGGACGCGGAGCTGTCGAAGGGGGAGAGCGTGTGCCTGGACCGGTGTGTGGCCAAGTACCTGGAGGTGCACGAGAGGATGGGCAAGAAGCTGACGGAGCTGTCGCTGCAGGACGAGGAGCTGCTGCGGCGCATGCAGCAGGGCACCGGCACCGCCTGACCGTGCTCCCCAATAAACCGGAGCCTTCGGGCAAGCTCGGTTGCTTCCTGGGCCCCCAAACCCCCCCATGGGATGTGCTGGGGTTCATGGTGAACCCGGCGGGTGCTGCGGGGGACACCCCCCCTTGTGCTGTCCCCAGCCGCCACGTGTTGTGTCCTTGAGGGGGGCACGCGGGTGTCCCCCCCTGCCCAGCCCATGTAATCCCCAGGATTAGGCAGAGCTGGGCTGAGCCCCTCGTAATCCCCTGCAGGCTGGGGACGGGGCTCTGCCCCCCTATCTGCCTGGGAAGACACTGGAGGGGACACACATGGGGATGCGGTCCTGGAGCAGCCAGAGGGGGACAGGGACAAAGAGATGTGAGGGTGGGACAGGGACACCCCTGAGACACCCAGCCCTGGTGGGGGCACCCAGCCCTGCACAGAAACCACACAAGGACATGCAGAGACCCCTGGAAGGGCCCCTGGGAACACCCAAGCAGGAACAGCTGGACACATGGACATAACCCACACACCACAGGGACAGGCAGAGATTCCAGGGGCCTCTCAGAGCTACACCAGCCCTTGGACCCCCCAATGCCTGGTGAAGAACACCTGCAGAGGGGGTGACACACCCGAGGGGACCCATGCCACGGGGGGGCAGCATCCCGTTGTCTGCCTGTCCATCCGTGTGCGGGTGCTGGGGGCTGTGATGGGCAGGGTGCTGGTGGCGCCGGGCTCCTGGTACGCGCTGGGTGCCCCATGGCAGTGGGTGCACGGTGGTGGTTGCCAGCACCTGGGGGGTGGGGTTTGTCCGTCCATCCCCACGTTCATCTGTCCCCCCCCCGGTGCTGCCTGCCCTGGCGCAGCCGCTCTGCCATCAATATTTCAGCAGGAGCAGGCGGTGACCTGGAAAGGCAGTGAGTGGCTGGTGTGTGCATATGTGTGTATGTATGTATGTATGTGTGTATGTATGTATGTATGTGTGTGCGTATGTTTGTATGTATGTATGTATGTATGTATGTGTGTGCGTATGTATGTATGTATGTATGTGTGTGCGTGTGTGTGTATATGCACGTGTGTGTATGTGTGTGTGTATGCATGTGCATGTGTGTATATGTATGTATGCGTGTATGCATGCGTGTGTGCATGTGTGTGTGTGTGTGCGCGTATATGTGTGTGTATATGCACATGTGTGTGTATGTGTGTGTATGCATGTGCATGTGTGTGTATATGTATGTATGTATGCGTGTATGTATGTGTGTGTGCATGCGTGTGTGCGCCCCCCCCCGGCCTCGCCGCAGCCATTCCTCGCTCTCCCAAAATAAGACCATTTTTAATAAATAATTTCCCAGCCTTCGGTCCCTGTTGGGGTTTTTCCCACTCAGGATCAGGGGGGACCCTGCGTCCGCAGCCCCCCACAGTTCTAAGTGCCCCCCGCGGGAGAAGGGGGGCACGGGCAGCCCGAGGAGTGGCTCAGAGCCAGGGCAGGAGCAGACCCAGGAGGGGCAGGAGGACGTGGGGCTGCTGGGGGGCGGCGGCGGCGGCCGGGGGGGTGCAGGGGGCCTGTGGGCAGCCGGGGGCCGCGGGAGGGCCGCGGGAGTCACGGGACGGGGGCGGCGGCCGGAGCTGGGGGCCCCGCAGGTCGTGCGGGGGGAGCCCGTCGCGATAGAAGGCAGAGGGTGGCGCGGCCGGGAGCGTGCCAGGGCGGCCCAGCGCCCGCCCAGGGGTGCCCATCACCGCCACCACGCCGCCGCCAACGCTGCCGACACCATCGCCATCATCTTCCTCCTGCTCCTGCTCCTCGTCGTCGTCGTCATCGTCGTGGTCGGGGCAGGCGTCGAAGTCGCGCGCGCGCAGGTGGCGCAGGTCGGTGCCGCGGCGCTGCGGGGGGCTGGCACACGGCACAGCCGAGCTGGACACGCGCGTGCGGCGGAACCAGGCCCAGAGCGGGCGCGCGCGGCAGTCGCAGGCCCAGGGGTTGGCGTTGAGGCGCAGGAACTGGAGCGCGGGCAGCGCGGCCAGCGGGTCCCCGGGCAGCGCCACCAGGCTGTTGTTGAACAGGTAGAGGATGGTGAGGCGGGACAGCCCGCGGAAGGCGCGGCGGTGGATGGTCACCAGCCGGTTCGCGTGCAGCAGCAGCCGGTCCAGGCTCAGCAGCCCTCGGAAGACGCCCTCCGACAGAGCCCGCACCCGGTTCCCGTGCAGGAAGAGATGGCTCAGGTTGGCCAGGTCGGCAAAGAGGTCGTCCTGCGGTGTGGGGGGACAAGGGGTTGGTATCTGGGGTGTGCAGCCCCACTGGCCCTTCCCCACATCCCTCAATGGAGGGAGCACCCAGGGTGTCCCACAGAGCCCTGCCCCATGTCCTTGTCCTGCAGGCATCACCCTGCCCCATGGCCATCACCTTGTCTGTGTCTCTGCTCTGTGGACACCACCCAACAAGCCAGCTCCATGAGCATCACCCATCGCCCTCTCCCATGTCCATACTCCATGGTACCACCCATCATCCTGTCCTGTCTCCCTGCCCCATGGACATCACCCAGCACCTTGTCCCACACCCCATCTCCATGAGCATCACTCTTCCCTGTATCCCTACTCCATCAGTATCACCCATCATCCTGTCCTATGCCCATACTCCACAGTCAGCCATCACCCTGCCCCATGGGCGTCACTCCATCCTGTGTCCCTGCTCTGTGGGTGACAAACATCACCTTGACCTGTGGGTGCCCCACATCCCAAAGTCATCACCCACCGCCCTGCTCCCCCACCCCCTGCCCCACAGGCACCCCACAGCTACACTGGGGCAGCCCCATAGCCATGGCGGACCTGGAGGTAGAGCAGCCCGTTCTCCTGCAGGTAGAGGTACTGGAGGCTGTAGAGGCCACGGAAGATGGCACTGGGCAGGGTGGCCAGCTGGCACCGGTAGAGGTGCAGCGCCTGCAGGCGCCGGAGGCCGTGGAAGGTGTCGGGGGCCAGGACGCGGAGGTGCGGGTTGTCACCCAGGTCGAGCTCCTCCAGGGCGGGCAGGTGGCGGAAGGTGCCCGGCTGGATGGAGGAGATGTTGTTGGAGTAGAGCCAGAGGGTGACGGTGCTGGGCCCGAAGGTGCCCGCCCGCAGCGCCCCGATGACGTTGTTCTGCAGGAAGAGGCGGCGGGCGCCGGGCGGGAGCCCCGCGGGCACCGAGGAGAAGTTGTTGGCCTGGCAGCTGACGGTGGGCGGCGAGACGTAGCACGTGCAGAGCGCGGGGCAGGCGGGCGCCCCGCCGGGCACCCACACCAGCGCCAGCAGCAGGGCCGCCAGGCGCCTGCCTGAGGGCACAGCGGGGCATCAGCACGGGGTCAGCGCACGGCAACGCCGCCCCCCGCGGCCCCCCTGCACCCCCCGGCCCACGAGAGCAGTGCTCCATGGGGAGCCCTGGGAATGTGCCCACCCCCATGGCCATGGAGCCCCACAGGGTCGTGCCCACCCCTATGGCCATGGAGCCCCTCAGGATTGTGCCCACCCCTATGGCCATAAGGCCCCGCAGGATCATGCTCACCCCTATGGCCATGGAGCCCCTCAGGATCGTGCCCACCCCCATGGCCATAGAGCCCTGCAGGATTGTGCTCACCCCTATGGCCATGGACCCCCTCACTATCCTGTCCACCCTCATGGCCATTGACCCCCTCAGGATCGTGCCCACCTTCATGGCCATAGAGCCCCACAGGATCGTGCTCACCCCTATGACCATGGACCCCCTCAGGATCATGCCTGCCCTCATGGCCATGGAGTCCTGCAGGATTGTGCTCAGCCTTCGTGGCCATGGAGCTCATGGAGAACTCAGCCATGACCACCCCACAGGGCTGGACACCCATAGGAGCCCCTCAGGGCCATGCCCACCCACAAAGCCATGGAGCCCAAGGAGAACACCTAGGCGATGACCTCCCCATAGGGCTGGACACCCCATGGAGCCCCCCAGCACTGTGCCATCTATAAGGCCATGGAGAGCTCCAGAGCTATGATGACCCTGTAGGGCTGGACATCCATAGGATCTCCCCAGGGCCATGCCCACCCATAATTCCATGGAACCCATGGAAAACCCCAAGGTCATACCCACTCATGGGGCCATGCAGCTCCAGGAGGCCCCAAGTCCATGCCCACCTCATCAGGCCATGCCCATCGTACACATCCGTGCTCACCTCAAAGTGATGAGCACCCCTAGAAGCCCCCCCCAGGCCCACACCAGCCCCATATTGCTGTGCTCCCCAGTGAATCCCGCCAGGAACCATCCTCCCCCATAGGGCTATGGCCCCAGGAGCCACTAGGGCCACACTTCCTCCCAGGTGCCCCACAGGTCCATGCCCACCCTATCACTCTGTGCCCATCCTGCAGGTTCATCCTCAACCCCCCGGGCTGGGCACCCCAAAAACACCCCTGTCATAGGCCTGTGCGCCCCTGGGACCTCCCTGGGGCCATACCTGCTGCCCACAGCTACACTCCCATGGGACCCCCAAGGCTCCTTGGCCACCCCACGGGGCCACGGAGCCCTAGGGCCGTGTTCACCCCCTGGGACCACATTCCTATGGGACCATCCCCGCCCGACGGGGCTACCGCCCACCGGGACCATCCCCACTTTGTGGGACCATGGACCCCTTGGGACCGATCCCCTTCTACCGGACAAAAGAGGGGGGGTTGTCCACGTGCGCGCGTGCCGCGGCCACGTGCGGGGAGGGGCACGCGTGGGCGCGCGGGCTGACGCTCTCGCCACTGACACGAGCTGCAGCCGCCGCTTCTCTCCCCCCCCCACCATCCCGTCCAACACCACCCCCCCCCCTCCTTTCCATATCCATCCATCCCCCCTCGGGGCTGCAACCCGAGAGCTTCATCCATAATTCAACCCCGGGCGCATGGCCCCGTGCCCGGGATGCGGGGATGCTCCCGGTAACGGGGGAGGGGAGAGGCGGGTGGCCCCTCCGGTGAACCGGAGGGGGCCACCCCCTTCTCCCCTCCCCCTATTGCGCTATGGGGAGGGGGGGCACCCACCCACCCACCCACAGAGGCATCTGCTCAGCCCCGTACCGCCGTGCGCCCCCCACCCGCGTCCCATCTGTCACTCCCCCGTCGCCGCGGGCTGACTCAGTGGGGAGCTGAAGTCACCGGTTCCCGGTGCACCCCCCCATGCACCCCCCCCCACCCCGCCCCAGAAGTCCTGCTATGGAAGCGCTGCACCGCCTGGGGTACCCCATGGAACCCGCGGTGCACCCCCGGGTGAGGTGTGGGGCACAGACAGACCGCGACTGTGGGGCTCGGAGTGGTTCCGAGCACCCCGTGCGGCACCACAAGCAGGGATGGGGGGTTTTGGGTGCGCTGTGGGTCCTGGGGCACCCTCACACTGAGCTGCACGGAGACCACTGTGGGTATCGGGGGAGACACAGCCCAGGATGGGGGATCTTGAGGTGGCATCGACCACCCCGTGGGGCACCCGCAGCCGGAGCTGGGGGTCCTGGGGTGGCATCGAGCACCCCATGGGGCACCCACAGCCCAAGATGGGGGTCCGCGTGTGGCACCGGGTGGGTTGTGGATTGCCTACACCCCGGGATGGGGGTCCCGGGGTGGATCCGACACCCCGTGAGTCGCGGGGCACCCCCACCCCGGGAAAGGGGTCTTGGGGTGGCATCAAGCACCCCGTGGCTCATGAGGCACCTCCACGTCGGGCTGGGCTGGCACCGGGCACCCGTGGGTCGCAGGGCAACCACACCCGGGCTGGGGGTCCCAGGCCGGCATCGAGCACTCCGTGGGTCGTGGGGAACCCTCACGCCGGGATCCGCTCCCCGGACGTGCGCGGTGCACCCTCGGGTCGCAGGGGGGTCACCCCGCACCGGCCTCACCCCACGCCCCCCGGAGCACCCTCACCCCGCGCTGCCGCGGGCACCCCGACAGAAGAGCCCGGAGCGCCCCGAGCCGGGACCGCGCTCCGTGGGGCGGCTCCCCCCGCCCCGCCGGGGGTCAACGGACGCGCGTGGGCCCCCGCCGCCCCCACGCCTACCTTGGGGCAGGTCCCGAGCCGTGGGGGGCCGCATGGCGGGGCCGCCGCTCAGGCGCTGCCCGCTGCCCCGGGGCTCATGGCCGCTGCCGGGGGGGCCTCTCGCCCCGGCCGCCGCCCCGGGGCATGGCACGGGTGGGCTGCGGGCACGGGTGGGCTCGGCTCTGCACTCGGCTCTGCCCGCGGCTCCGGTGGGGCTGAGCCCTGCCCCGCGCCGCGCCTTATCCCGGGGCGGCCGCGCTCCGCCCCCCGCCGTCGGCCCCGCCGATTAACCCTTGCGGGGCCGGCCCGCCACGCGTGCGGGGGGCCCACAGGGGGGCCCAGGGAGGCGAGGGGGGCTCGGGGGGGGGCGGTCGCGGGTAAGGACCCACGGCGGGGGGCGCGACCCGCGGTGAGGACGTGGCGGTCCGTGGCGGTGTCCCACAACGGTGTCCGTGGGGCTGGCGTGGGGGGCGGGCAGGCTGCGACCGTGGGGCACGCGGGCCGTGCCCCTGCGCCCCCCATGGCTTTGGGACCCCCGCGTGGGGCTGCCCTCGGTGGGTGCCGCGGCGGTGGGGGGCGCAGGGCCCTTGGGAGGTCCCGGCCCGCACCCACGCGGGACCCGGCGCTGTCCGTGGTGCTGCCGCCGGCGCTGTCCATGGTGCCGATCGCGCCGCTCCCACCCGGGGCAGCGGCACCCCCTGCGCGGGGCTGTGCGGTTTGTGTCCCGCACTGAGGCCCACGTGGGGCGCGGGGGGGGTACACGCGTGTCCGCGCCAGGCTGCGGCGCACGAGCTGGCACCGGCGCGTGTTTGCGGCGCCGGCTCCGGCGTGTGAAATGCCACAATCTGCCGCGGCCGCCACGCGTGGGCCGCGCGCGGGAGGCGCGGGGCTGACTCAGGGGCTGCCATCCGGTACCGCCCCGCCGGTGCCACTGGTACCCCCCCACCGCCCAGGGGGGCTCGGTGCAACCGCATGGGGATATGGGGATGGGGTGAGCAGGGGTGGGCAGTGGAGGGAGGGGTGGAGGGATGGATGGATGGATGAATGCAGGATAGCTGAGAGGAGAACAGAGGGACAAGCCAGGTGGAGGACAACAGGATAAGACAGAGGGACAGAGGTAGGTAGAAGGCAGCTGGAGAAAGGGAGGGACAGATGAAGGACAGGTAGAGAGGATGGACGGATGCGCAGATGGAGGTCAACAGGAGAGGACAGAGGGATGGACGAGTGGAGGGAGGGTAGGTGAAGGCAGGAGAGCCGGCAGGGCACGGGCAGGGCAAGCGGTGTGTGATGGGACAGACGGATGCTGAATGAGCGAGAGGGTGAATGGAGCTGAGGTTGGGGACAGATGTGTCCGGAAGGGGGACAGATGGACGGGTGTCAGGCAGATGGATGAGTGACAGATGGTTCTATGGGTGACAGACAGATGGACAGGTGATGGACATATGGACGGCTGACACACAGATGGATGGGTGATGGACAGAAGGGTGGGTGATGGACAGACAGATGGGCTGGAGGGTGGGGATAGGATGGGCGGTTGTAAGCACTGGTGGATGGACGGGCGGATGGATGAGGTGGTGGGAAGACAGACAGACAGATAGACGGATGGATGGAGGAGCAGACTTGACTTGGGCAGCCAAGAAGAGGGTGGTGGGAGGGACAGGGGAGTGCCCAAGGTGAGGTGGAGGCAGGTGTGCATGAAGATGGGCCCAGGAGTGGCCCAAGGTGTCCCAGGGGTGGCCTAAGGTGGCCCAAACTGGCCCAATGTAACCTAATGATGGCACAGGTTTGTTCCACGGTGATCTAAGGAGGCCCAGGGGTGACCTGAAGTGACCCAAGGTGACTTAGGTGTGGCCCAGGTGACCAAAGGTGACCCAAGGTGAACCAGGGCTGGCCTAAGGTGACCTAAGGTGGCCTAAGGGTGGCCCTGGGGTGGTCCATACTGGCCCAAGGGTGGTCCAGGGTGACCCAAAGGTGGACTAAGGTGACTCAAGATCTCTTGGGGTGACCTAAGGGTGACCGAAGGTGACCCAGGGGTGGCCCAGGGGTGACCCAGGGGTGACCCGGGGGTGGCCCAGGGGTGATCCCGCTGTAGAGCACCTCAGGGGCATCAACAAGAAGGTGGCGCCGGGGGCGTGCGGCGCTGACACGGGGGGCAGGGGGCACGCGGGGAGTGGCTCACCCGGGACATGACCCGGACACACGCGGGGCCGCGGGGCCGCTCCACCGAGGCCTCCTCCCGCGTCCGTCTCCCCCTCCTGCACCGCCGCACCGGGGGCGGGGCCGGACAGGGCCGCTCCGCTCCTCTCCTCTCCGCTCCTCTCCTCTCCGCTCCGCTCCGCTCCGCTCCGCCCGCCGCCGAGGGGCGGGCAGCACCGGCGGCACCGGGAGCACGCGCGGGGCAGCGCCGGTTCCTCCCCGCCGCGCCGGGCCGCGCGCCGCGGGTGAGTAACGGACGGAGCTGTGGCGGAGGCGGTGGCGGGAGGAGCCGAGAGGAGCGCGGGAACCGCGTGGGCCCGGCCGCGGCCGGGTCCGGGGGCCCGAGGGGCCCGGGGAAGCGGCTGTGGGGCTGCGGGGGGGGGGGGGGGCTGTGGGGCTGGAGCCGTGGGGCTGTGTCGGGGCCGTGGGGCACGGCTATGCCCGCGGGGCCCCTCCAGACCCCACCCCCACGTGCTTCCCCTCCCAGTTCCGTAAGGCCTCTCAGGGCTCTGGGCGCTGCGCCCCACGGCTGCTTCCCCCCTTCCGTGCACGGGTTAAGGCCGGTGCCTGCCCGCCCGCCCCCCCCCCCCCCCACTCCGCTGCCCCCAGCCCTGCCCCGTGGGGCACGGCCCACTCCCGGGCACCCCACACCCCCCCTCTGGAGGGCAGCGGGGTGGGCAGGGGCCCGCAGGGTGCCCGCAGCACAGCCCCAGAGCAGCCCCTGGAGAAGCCGCACTCCCGCAGGCGGGGACCCGCCGCTCCCTGCAGGAGGGAACCGGTCTCGGCCGCAATTAATGATTAAAACGCAGAGGCCGGAGCCATCCCCGGGACACGGCGTGGGGGGGGCTCCCCTTTGTCCCCACCTGACCCCAGTCACTGTTCGGGGCGACCTGGGGGTCATGGCAGGGCCGGCGCTGCTGGGAGGGGCTGGGGGCACCGGTGCCAGGGCTTTGCATCCTTCGGTCCCCTGTGGGGGTGTTACCAGTATAGGAGGGTCACTACTGTGGCCAGGAGAGACCAGTATGACCTGGGGACACCAGAACGGTTTGAGGTAACCGGCATGGTTTGGGGTAACAGGGATGTCGGGGCTGCAATCATGGCTTTGGTGGCCTATGACACCCGCAGTGGGTGCAGAGGGGTCCCCGGCAGTGCCCCGATGCCGCCCCGCGGCCCCCGCTGAGCTCTCGCCCCCCCTGGGCCCCGCACCATCTGCCCGGGGCTGGTTAATCTTTAGCGGCCGCCGGAGCTGTAATGAGGCCTCATTAGCGGCCATTACACCGGACCGGCAGCCCGCGGGACCCCGGGACCGCTCTGGGCGGGAGGCTCTGAGCGGGTGAGTGGGGAAGAGGCCGGGCCGGGGACGTGGCCTTGGCACCAGCCACAGCGGTGACACCAAGGGACGGGAGGTCTCAGCCACGTGGGGGGGCTGACTGGTTTTGACCTGGGGTCCCCAGGAGGCTGACAGGTCCCAGTGCAGCTCTGGGGTGCCCCGGGGGTGACCTGAGGTCCTCAGGGGACGTGTCACGGTCCCCAGCACTGTGCCAGGGTCCCTGGAGGCATGACTGGGTCCCTGGGGGTGGCACAGGGTCCCAGAGATGCTATGCAGGGGTCCCCGAAGGACATGCTGGTGTCCCCATGGGCCGTGCTGGGGTCCCCATGGGCCGCGCTGGGGTCCCCAAGGGCTGTGCCAGGGTCTCCAGAGGCTGTGCTGGGGCCCCAGGGGGTGGTTCCATGTTCCGGGGGCAGTGCCAGCGCTGGGCACTGTGCCCGTGTGCCCAGGGCTGTGCCAGGGCCCCCGCTGGGACATGCCGGGTTCCCAGGGGCCGTGCCAGCTCCGGGAGGTGCCGGTGTCCCGAGGGGGTGCGGTGCCCGCGGTGCTCACCCCGGCGTGCGCGGCGGCACCGCGCCATGGTCCCATGGCCGTGCCAGGGGAGGTGGCCGGTCCCTGGGACGGGCTGGCGCTGGCAGATAGGGCGCCCGCGGGGGGGTCCCGGGGTGGCGGGGGGGACCGAGCTGCTATCGGGCCCCGGCAGCGCCGGGGGGGGCCATGGGTGCTCCCAGCAGATTAGTGGGGTCTGTGCTGGTGCGCAGCACGGGTCTGAGCTCGGCGGCGGTGACCGTGACAGCGGGAAAGCCTGGCCTTGTGCAGGTGGGTGGGGGGTACCGGGGGTGCCAGCACATGTGCATGCACGTGCATGTGTGTGAGCCCGTGTACACACCTGTGCAAAGCCCCGGTGCCAAGCAGGGTCCTTGCCCATGTTGTGGCATGCTGGGGACCAGTGCCAGCTGCCGGTCCCATGGACAAGGGGCATTCCTGGGACCACAGTGGCCTTTGCCCGCTGGCCACGTGCCCAGGTGCAAGGGTGTTATGGTGCAGGTGACCTGGTGTGGGTGCCGGTGACCAGTGTGGGTGCCAGGTGTCATGGTGTGGGTGTTGCCACAGCGTGGTGCAGGCTGTCACGGCGTGGGTGCCAGTGACCTGGTGTTGGCACTGCTGACCCAGTGTGGGTGCTGGTGAGCTGTATGTGTGCTGGGTGCTGTGCTGCGGGTGCCATGTGTTACAGTGCAGGTACCCGTGACCGGTGTGTGTGCCGGCAGGGCCGCAGTGCCGGCGCCATGGCGGGGGGCAGTGCGGGGCTGCCCAAGCGCCTGGGGACGCTGCTTTCGGGGCTGCTGGAGTGCGGCGCCTTCTGCGGCCTCATCTTCGGCTGGGCCTCCCTCGTCTTCGTCCTCAAGGACCTGCAGTACTTCAAGGAGTGGTGCCAGCCCACCGGCGTGCCGGACCTCAATGGCACCGAGATGCTCGGTATGGCCCCAACGGCACCCTGCTGGGGTGCTTGTGTCCTGGGGTGCTCAGGTCCTGGGTGCCACATGTCCCTGATGCACTGTGGTGCCCCAGGTTCTCGCTGTCCTAATCCCTGGGTCCCCACTCTCCCGTGTCCTGTGGTGCCGTGTCCCCATATCCCTGTTGCCCTCCCGTGTGTGCTGGGTGTCACACACGCTTCCCCACTGTTCACATGCCTGTGTCCCCACTGTCCCCATTCTCATGTCCCTGTGGGTGCCCCATGTCCCTGCTATCCCTATGCCCTGTAGTGGTCTGTGTCCCCACTATCCCAGTGCCCATGTCCCCACTGTCCTGATGTCCTGTGGAGCCCCATGTACGCAATGTCCCCATTGCCTGGGGTGTCCCATGTCCCCATGGCAGTGTCCCCACTGTCTGAATGCCCTGGGGTGTCCTGTGTCCCCGTGTCCCTGTCCCCGCTGACGGCCGCCCCGCAGACTGCAGCCGCCAGGACGAGCAGTTCTCCCTGGTCTTCACCATCGGCTCCTTCATGAACAACTTCATGACCTTCCCCATGGGCTTCATCTTTGACCGCTTCGGCACCACCGTTGCTCGCCTCATCGCCATGTGAGTGGGGGGCAGTGCTGGGACACCCCTGGGTGCTGGGGGTGTGTGTGTGAACGAGTGCTGTGAGGGTGCTGGGGGGTGTTATCACATGCGGGTGTTATCGGGGAGGGCAGGCGGGGTGGGGCAGGCAGGGCCTGCCTGTGCGGGGGGACCCATGGCACCCATGTGAGCCCGGGGGGACCCGTGCTGCCCCATGGTGCTGGTGTTGGGGTACAACCCATTCTGGCACCTGCCCTCCAATGCCACCAATTGTCCCCCACACACTCCCATTGCCCCCAGCCCCTCGTACGCCCTCAGGTCTCCCTGATGTCCCCAGGGCTCCCCTGGCATCCCCAGGAGCATTCATGGGATATTGGGGTGCTGGGTGTGATGGGGTGTGGGGGTGCCACCCCCCCCAGGACCCTGTCCCAATTGTCACCACTGTCCCCACCCTGCAGCTCCCTCTACACTGGCGGGACCCTGCTCGTTGCCTTCTCCACCCCAGGTGAGACCCCGTGGGCTTTGGGGGGACCTGTTGGGGACCCCCCTTGTCCCCACTGACCCCTGTGACCCCAGGGCTGGCGGTGCTGCTCTTCCCGGCCATGTCCATGCTGTCGGTGGGCGGCATCCTCCTCATCCTCACCAACATGCAGGTGAGTTCCCAGCACCCTGACCCCCACCCGGTGGCTGGGACACCTGGTGCTGGGGGATCCTGATGGCACAGGGGGGTCTCTCCATGCCAGGTGGGCAACCTCTTTGGGAAGTACCGCTCCATCATCATCACCCTCTACAATGGGGCCTTTGACTCCTCATCTGCCATCTTCCTCATCATCAAGGTGGGCACAGGGGGATGCTGTGTGTCCCCAGGGGCCCATCCCCTGTACAGGCACCGTGGGGAGGGCTGAGGACAGAGATGGTGACAGTTGGGCCACCACTGGGGACATGGCTGGGGCCACCATTGAGCCACTGCTGGGGCCACTATGAGGACACAGTGGGGCTGAACAGGACTCTGGCCCCAGGGTGGGACAATGGCGGGTGGCTGACCAGCCTGTCCTGTCCCCATTCCCATCTGTAGGTGCTGTATGGGCACGGGCTGTCCCTGCGGACCATGTTCCTCTTCATGGCTGCCTGCAGTGCCTGGCATCTGCTGCGCACCCTCTTCCTCATGCCCCGCACCCGCATCCCCTACCCACTGCCCCCCACCTACAACTACGGGTAGGGAAGGCCCTGCCTGTGCCCCATGGGGCAGCAGCACCCATCCCATGGTGGTTGGGGGTGGTGGTGGGTCCATGGGTGATGGTGATGGGTCCCATCTTGTGGGTAGTGGGTCCTGTCTTGTGATGTGTGGTCACAGGCCCCATACTGGATGGTTGGTGTTCCCACCCCATGGGTGGTGGGTCCCATACTGTGGTGGGTGGTGATGGTCCCGTTGGTATCCAGTGGTGGTTCCTGTCCCGTGGGTGGTGGTCCTGTCCCTTGGCGGTTGGTGCTTCCCATGCTGTGGTGGGTGGTGGTCCCCGGGGGGCGGCGGCTCCCATCCGCCCGGTGCCGGTCGCAGGCTGCGCTGCCCGGGTCGGTCGCGTTCCTACCGCACCTACGAGGAGAAGCGGGCGCCGGGGGAGGCGGGGCCCGAGGAGACGCCGCTGGAGCCGGTAGCGCCCCGAGGTGAGGGGCGGGACAGGGGCGTGGCTATTCAGATGAGGGGGGCGTGTCCACGAATCGGGTGTGAGTTCGCATGGGTGTGTCGAGACGTGGGCGTGGTTATGCAAATGAAGAGGGCGTGACATCAGCGGTGGGCGGGGTTATGCAGCAGAAGGAGGCGTTGCCTCAGGCTGCGAACGGGTGTGGCTGGAGGGGTGGGCGGGGCTATGCAAATGAAGGGAGGTGTGTGGTCCGGGTGGGTGGGGCGGGAGGCGGGACCCGCCCGTGTGCACGAGTCCGGGTCTGACGCCCCCCCCCCCCCGCAGGCGACGCTGCCCCCCCCGCGGTGCCGTTCGCGGCGTGCGCGCGCTCGGCGCGGTTCGCGTGGCACGTGGCCTGGCTGTCGGTGCTGCAGCTCCGGCACTACCTGTTCATCGGCACCCTCAACCCGCAGCTCCAGCGCCTGGCGCACGGCGACGCCGGCCTGGGTACGTGTGGCCATGGGCGCGGGGGGGACACCCGGGAGCGGGCCCCGGCCCCGCGCTGACGCTGTCCCCCCGCAGTGAGCACCTACACCAATGCCTTCGCCTTCACCCAGCTCTGTGGGGTGCTGTGCGCCCCGTGGAATGGCCTCATCCTCGACCGGCACAAGCGCGGCAAGGCCCCACACCGCCATGGTAACCACGCCGCTCCGCGCGCTGCCACCGGCCCCCCATGCCCTCGCCTGGGCCGTGCCCGGTGCGGCCGCGCCAAGCCCTGACGCCGTGGTCCCGCAGGAGCCCTGGGGGCGCTGGCTGACCTGCAGGCGTCGGTGCTGTCGCTGGTGGTGACCGTGGTGCTGGGTCTGCTCTTCTCCATCGCCGCGGCCATCCCTATGCTGCCTGTCCAGTTTGGCACCTTCGTGCTGCAGGTGCTCAGCCGCTCCTTCCTCTACGGCGGCAACGCCGCCTTCCTCGCCATCGCGTGAGTGCGGGCACCAAGGGGTGGTGGGGGACAGCATGGCTGGTAGCGGCAGGGGACAGGGAAGGGGTGGCAGTGGACAGGGTGGTGGGGTCACTGGGATGATGGGGAATAGTGGCAGGGTTGGAGGGGTGGCAGGAGACACTGTTGGGGTCACCATGGGAGTGGCAGAGCCAGGGTGTGAGGGTGGGGGTGGCAGGGTGACATGGTTCGCGGTGACGTGGTTCACGGTGATGCGGTGCGTGGCGGCGCAGGTTCCCCCCGCAGCACTTTGGGAAGCTCTACGGCCTGGCCATGGCACTGTCGGCACTGGTGGCGCTGCTGCAGTACCCCATCGTGGCGCTGGTGCAGGGGCCGCTCCAAGGGGACCCCTTCTATGTGAGTGGCTGCTCCGGGAGTGGTGGGGGTCCTGCCCCATAGGGAGATGGGGGTCCTGGCTCATGCGGAGTGGGTCCTGCCCCATGGAGGGGTGGGTGGCTGCCCCTTGTGGAAGGAGCTCTGCCCCGTGGAGGGATGGGGTGCTGCCTCTTGGGGGGGTCCTGCCCCACAGGGAATGGGGGTCCTGCATCAAGCACTGGGGACCGAGGGGTCTGTGGGGCTGGCCCAGGGCACCCCTAGGGTGGGGTGAGCCCCCCTGACCCTGCACCCTGACCCCCGCAGGTGAACCTGGGGCTCATCGCTGTGGTGCTCGTGGCCTTCTTCAGCCCCGTGGTGGTGGCCCGCGAGTGCCGGCGCCAAGCCAAGGAGCTGGGGGCTGCTGGCACCCCCCTGGCAGCACCCCCCGGCACTGAGACCCCCGACAAGGCAACCCACTGAGCCCCACACCCGGAACCCAGAACCCTGTTTTCTATTGGACTTGAGGGAGCTCTGCCCCGGGCTGGGGTGCATTTGGGGGGGAATAAATATTGGCGACTCCCCTGCTCACTGAGCAGCACCTCCCACCGCTGGGGCTTCTCCAGTGTCTGCTTTGGGATTGGGCATCTGCTGCCTCCAGACCCCCCCATGACCCTTCCCCAGCACAGCCTGGAGACTGTGGGTGCAGCAAGCCAAAGGTTTATTGGGGTGGGGGGTGCAGCCCCTGGTGTGAGGCTGGGGGGAGCAGGGGGTGCTGGGGTCACTGGGGGAATCAACACCCTGCTGGGGGGCTCACCCCTGGCACCCAGCAGCACCCATTGCCCCAGGAAGCAGCCCCAGCCCCCCCGACCAGCCTGGGTGGAGATGTGGGAGCTGCGAGGACCTGGGGGTGTGTGGGGGACCCCATGGGAAAGTGGCACCTCAGGGCTTGGGGCACCCTGGGACGTGGGCAAGGCTGGGACATGCAGTGATGGGCGCTGGGACACGCAGTGATGGGCGCTGGGACACAGGGACGGGGCTGGGGCACCCAGGGTGGGCACTGGGGTCAGGGTGGGCCTTTGGAGCCTCTTGCAGGGGTCCCAATGAGCCCTGGGTACCATGGCCCCGGTGCCCACCTTGAGTGGCCCCTATGGGACACCCCCAGAGCCCAGGGTCCCCCCCACATCCCTGTGCCCCTCCTGGGAACACCCCACATCCCTGTGCCCAGCGCTAGTGGCCGAGGGAGAAGGTGCCTGAGTCGGTGGATTGCTTGTCCCGGGGGCAGAGCCCCAGCCCCCCGGGGGCCGGTGCCGTGGGGCTGCCAGGGGATGGCACCATGTCCACCTCTGGCACCTGGGGGGCAGCGGGTGGGCCCTGGGTTAGTCCCTGCCCCATGGCCAGGGAACCACAGGGACCAGGGGTACTGCCTGAGCGTTTACCCCCCATCCAGCCCCACACATCCCCCTGCGTGGCCTGACCCAGCTCTGTGGCAGCCCCACAGTGGTCCCACGGCAGCCCCAGCCCCACTGACCTCCTCAAACTTGCAGGCCTTGTAGTGCTCAGCTCCCTTCAGGAAGTTGAGCAGGATGATGTCGCACAGCACCGTGCCCTGGGGTGGTAGCACTGGAGTTGAGGGGGGTGCGCTATGGGGAGCCCACAGACACCCCGCAACCCCCCATGGAGCCAGGCTGGGGCTCTGCTGTGTCCGCGCACTTCATGGCTATGGGGTTCTTCTTCACCACCCCTCCCGATTGCTATGGGGCATCATTGCCACTCTGCCCCACACCTATGGGGTGCTCAGGGCCTCTCCCAAGCCCCCTCTTGGGAATAGGGGGCTCCTCCCACCCCCTGGGGTGATGCTGCCATGAAGGGGCTGAGAACAGCCACAACTCACCACACCAATGGAGGTGAACGCGGCCACTGTGTTGATGAGGGTGGGGACGATGCCGAACTTCCCGGCCTGGGGATGCAGAGACCCCGTTGGTGGGTGGCCCCAAACCCCCCTCAGCCCTCTCCATGGCCTCCCTGGCCTCACACGCACATGGCCGTACACCAGCACGTCAAAGCGGATGCCGAAGGCTTTGGTGAGGGTGCGGCGCTCGGTGCCATCCTGGCAGTGGTGGTACCGGGCGTGCCTGTGCGGGGACATGGCCGTGGCGTACACGTGTGGCACTCGCGCGTTCCGGTGCCGGCCTGTGCCCTACCTGAAGTTGTAACCGGTGGCGTGGGACAGCCCGTCCAGGCGGGTGAAGGAGTAGCGGGGCAGGCAGCGCTCCCCGCCGCGGTCCAGGTCGCAAACCCACCCGATCTTGATGGCCAGCACCCCCCCCTGCGCCACCACGCGGGGCCAGCGTCACCCCATGGGTGTCCGCACAGACCCAAGGCCCCTGTGTCCCCCAAGACATCTCCATGTCTCCATGTCTCTGTCCTGCATCCCATGTCTCGTGTCCCCCATCCCAAACCCCATGCACCCACACCCATGTTCCTCTGTGACCCCATGTCTCAATGTCCTCACATCCCACTCCCTACTTCCCACATCCCTTCATTCCCATGTCCCACATCCCATGTCTCCATGTCCTTATGTCCCACTTCCCCACATCTCATGTCCCCACATCCCTCAACCCTGTGTCCCCACATCCCCTGCCCCAAACCCCTGTATCCCTGCATCCCATGTCCCCACACCCTATGTTCCTGTGTCCTGTCCCACCCACCATGTCCCCACATCCTCTCTCTCACATCCCCGGGTACCCATACCCCACATCTTTGTGTCCCCACGTCCCAGTCGCTGTGCCCTGTGCCCTGTGGCCCGTGCCCCCCTGCCCCGTGTCCCCGGCCCCGGCGCGGCTCACGGTGGCGGCCAGCGTGCGGAAATCCTGCCCCGCGAGCCGCACCACGTCTCCGAGGCGCAGGATGGGGCAGAGCGGTTGGAGCTGCGGGTGGAAGCGGCAGCGCCCCAGGTCCCCCCCGGCGCCGGGGGGGGGCAGGTTGGCCCTGGAGGGACGCGGCCGTGAGGTGGCGCCGAGGGGTGCTCCGCAGCCCGGCCCGGCCCCGGGGCACCCACTTCTCGAAGCCGAAGAGCGGGAAGCGGATGCTGTTCTTGATGAAGAGGGTGAAGTTCTCGGCCTCCAGCATGATGGGGCTGGGGGGGACAGCGGGGTGGCCCTGGGCACGCGGCGGGGCACACGCACCCCCGTGTCCCCCGTGTTCCCGTCACTCACACGTCCACCGTGTCCACCTCGGGCGGGCACCAGCCCCGGATCTCGCAGGTACGCAGGGTCCCGTTGTAGGGCACGCACCGCCCGGTGAGCAGCCCTGCGGAGCACCCATGGGTGCGCTGAGCGGGCGGCCTCAGCCCCAGCACCCACAGGCGCACGGAGCGGGGCGGCCTCAGCCCATGCGCGCCCGGAGCGGGCTGTCCTCGGCCCTCCGTCCCTCACCGCTGCCGCTGGTGGGGCTCCTGTCCCGGCAGTCGCGGTCGCTGCGGCACCGGAACGCGGCTTCGCTCTGCGGGGCGGTGGTGAGCGGGGGGTGATGTCACCCCAATGCCCCCCCCGCTGCCCCCGCAGCCCCGCACCTCGGGGCAGAGCCCCTGCGCCTGCTGCTCCGTCAGGATCTGCTTGGTGACCACCACGAACACGGAGGTGCCCTGCGGGGACCGCACCGTCACCCCCAGTGCCCGGCGGGGGGGTACCGGGGGGGGGGGCCCGCGGCCTCACCTGGGGGGGTGTGACGTAGTCGGCCGTGTCCAGCACGCGCCCCGCGTAGCGCCCGATGCCCTTCACCTTGGTGACCACCGAGGACTCGATGGCGGTGTCCCGCACCTGATAGGCTTTCTCATGGAGGAACACCCAACTGGGACAGCACCCGCGGGGACGGTGACGGCGGGAACGGACTCCCCGGCACCCCCCGACAGCCCCCGGCACCCTCCGGCACCCCCCGGACTCCCACGGCACCCCCCGGCAACCCCGGCACCGGTGCTCACGGTCCCCCGACAGGGGCTCGTCACCCACCCGCGACCTGACGTGGCCACTGTCACCGCCTGAGGAACGCCGCTCCGTCCCCCGCTATGACCCTGACACTGTCCCCTCGCTGCCCCCGCGCCGCCCGCTCTCCCCACGGTGGCACCCGCACTGTCCCCTCGCGTCCCGGCGCTGTCGCACGTGTCACCCCCCGCCCGTCGCTCCTCCACCCCGTCCCCGGAGCCACCCGGTGCCCCGGGAGCCTCACCCGATGAAGTAGGCGAGGATGAGGAGCTGCACGGCGCGGTGCGTGGCTCCCATCACCCAGCTCCTCACCACCACCGACTTGGGCGTCTCGTAAGAGAAGAATTGCATCGCCCAGGGGGGGCAGCGACGCGGGGCCGGCATCGGGGGGCGGGCAGGGACAGGGGACAGGCAGAAAGAGGGTATGTCCGGGCAGAGAGCGGTGGGATGGGCAGGGGACGGGCAGCGGGGTCGGCGTTCACGCTGTGGAAGAGGGGATGTAGGCAGGGCAGGAGCAGGCAGCGGTGCAGGCAGCGGGAAGGGTGGTGCAGGCAGGGTGGGCAGCGGAGAGGGCAGGGGCCAGGTGGGTGGGTGGTGGACGGGCTGTGCCGGCAGAGAGAGGGGTGATGCGGGCAGGGTAAGGGCAGGGTAAGGGCAGCGGGGCTGGTGCGAGGTTGTGCGGGCAGGGAACAGTGCTGCGGGCAGGGTGCAGGCAGCAGCGGCTGGTGCGGGAAGCTCGGGGAGCGACGGGGCGGGGCGGGGGCGGGGTCACAGCCGGGGGGGGTTGAGCGGCAGGCGGGGTCCGGGGGTGGGACCCCCGAGTGTGTGCCCCGAGCTGAGGCCGGTTTGGGGGGCTCTGGGGGCGGCGGTGCTGATGTTGGGGTGCCCGGTTTGGGCTGCCCCCCAGATGCTTTTCGGGAGCCCCATTGCGGGTGTCACATTGGGGTGCCGGTTTGGGGGTGCCCGGTCTGTGGGTGCAGGTTTGAGGTGCCCAGTTTGCGGGGTACCGGTTTGGGGGTGCTCCATTGGGGGTGCCGTTGTGTGGGGGCCCCATTGGGGGGGGCTCAGTCTGAGGTGCTCGTTTGAGGTGCCCCATTGGGGGGGGTGCCCCACTGGGGGGTTCCCGGTCTATGGGTGCCCATTGGGGTTGACGGTTTGGGACGCCCGGTTGGGGGCTGCGGGTTTGGGGTGGCCGGTTGGGGGGTTCCCATTGGGAGGTGCCCCATTGGGGGGTGCCCCATTGGATGTGCCGGTTTGGGGTGCCCGGTTGGAGGGTGCCTGTTTGGGGTACCCATTGGGGGTGCCCGGTTGGGGGGGTGCCGGTTTGGGGTGCCCGGTTTGGGGTGCTGGCTGGGGGGTGCCCACTGGGAGGTGCCCATTGGGGGGTGCTCGGTTGGGGGATGCCCATTGGGGGTGCCCACTGGGGGGGTGCACATTGGGGGTGCCCATTGGGGGTGCCCGGTTGGGGGTGCCCACTGGGGGTGCACATTGGGGGGTGCTCGGTTGGGGGGTGCCCACTAGGGGTGCCCTGTTAGGGGGTGCCCATTGGGGGGTGCCCATTGGGGGTGCCCATTGGGGGTGCCCGGTTGGGGGGTGCCCATTGGGGGGTGCCCATTGGGGGTGCACATTGGGGGTGCCCATTGGGGGTGCCCGGTTGGGGGGTGCCCATTGGGGGTGCCCATTGGGGGGTGCCCATTAGGGGGTGCCCATTGGGGGTGCTCGGTTGGGGGGTGCCCATTGGGGAGTGCCCATTGGGTGGTGCCGTCTGCGGGTTCCCCATTGGGGGAGCCGGAGCCGCCCGGCGCTGACCATCAACTCTATGGTGCAGGGCGTGGCAGGCGCGGTCGGGCGGAGCGGCCGCTCTACCCAGCTCGTCGCCCAGCTCTATGACGGGCGGGCGCCCAGCGCCGCGTCCTCTCTAGGCGGAGTCCTCCGCGCTCTATGGTCTCCCCCATTGCCGGTACAGCGCGGTCCTCCCGCGGCGGCTCCTCTCTATGGCGGAAGTGGGGGTGACTTCCGGCGGCAGCGGCGGCCCCCGGGGACGCTCCGCGTGCGGTTCGTGTTGCGCAGGCGGGAAAGTGGCGGCGGTGCGGGGGGGGGCACCGGGGGGGGAGGGGGGGCCCGGGGAGAGCACGGGGGGGGGGGGGGTGTTGGGGTGCGGGGGGCACCGGGAGGGGAAGGACCGGGATGGAGGGACCGGGACCGGGGGCGGGACAGGTAATGGGGTGCGAGGGGGGGGGCACCGGTGATGGGGGGCGGGGGGAGGGGCACCGGTGATGGGTGCGGGGGGGGAACCGGTGATGGGGGTGAGGAGGGGGGGCACCGGTGATGGAGTGCGGGGGGGGGCACTGGTGATGGGGGGCGGGGGGAGGGGCACCGGTGATGGAGTGCGGGGGGGGCACCGGTGATGGGGGGCGGGGGGAGGGGCACCGGTGATGGGTGCGGGGGGGGAACCGGTGATGGGGGTGAGGAGGGGGGGCACCGGTGATGGAGTGCGGGGGGGGGCACCGGTCCATGGCTGCTCTGGGGCAGGGAGCGGGGCCGGGAGTGTATGGTTCCCCCCCAGCACAGTGGGTCGGGGGGGCTGTGGTCGGGATCCATCCCCCCCGCTCCCCCCCAGCTGCCGGGACATGCCAGCGCGGGGGGGGCACTGACAGCTCCGCGAGCCCCCGAGCCCGGCGCCCGCCATGGCTGACACGCTGGAGTTCAATGAGATCTACCAGGAGGTGAAGGGCTCCATGGTGAGCGGCGCCGCGCGCGGGGTGTGCCGGGGGCACCGGAGGGTCCTGGAGCAGCTCCCGCGCCCCCCGTGCCTGCTGGGGGGGCTCTGTGGGCCCGGGGGGGGGTGGGTGCTGCTGGGTGCCCTGTAACCCGCTGGGGCCTGGGGACAGCAGAGGGGTGCTGAGGGGTGCGTGAGGAGCAGGGCTGAGTCATGGGGTGCCGCTGTGACGGGGCCGTCGCTGTGCCCCGCAGAACGATGGGCGGCTGCGGCTGAGTCGCCAGGGCGTCATCTTCAAGAACAGCAAGACGGGGAAGGTGGACAACATCCAGGCCTCGGAGCTGGCCGAGGGCGTGTGGCGGCGCGTGGCGCTGGGCCACGGCCTCAAGCTGCTCACCAAGAACGGCCACGTCTACAAGTACGACGGGTTCCGGGAGTCGGTGAGTGCCCGGCCCCGGCCCCAGGGACAGCTGCTTGGGCCCCAGTCCCGTGCGCTGGGTCATGCCCCAGCTCCAGGTGGCAGCAGCTCCTCTGTGATGGTTTCCGACGTTCCCTCCTTCTGCCCTGTCCCAGGAATTCGATAAGCTCTCGGATTTCTTCAAGGCCCACTATTGCCTGGAGCTGGCCGAGAAGGATCTGTGCGTGAAGGGCTGGAACTGGGGCACGGTCAGGTTCGGAGGTGCGTCCTGCTGCAGGGCTCCCACCCATGTGGCTGTTCCTGCAGTGCCTCAGGCAGCCAGCCACTTGCTCGGGGTGTCCTGGGGACAGTGGGGATGGTGGCAGGATGGAGCCTGGGAGAGCAGGAGATGGCAGATCCAGGGGAGGCAGGGAAGGGGATTCCCTGCAGCAGGGAATGCTCTGCGTAAAGGGAAAGGCAGGGTGGGAGCTGTGAGGTCTGGCAGAGCCTGATGGTTCCTGGGGGAGCCATGGGAGCTGGTGGCTCAGTCCCAGGCCTGAGACCAGGGGAAGATGGGAACAGATGGTTCCCTCCTCTTCGTGCCTGATCAGCGCCCATTCCCGGGGCTGCAGCCAGGAGGAGGAAGCCTGGAGATGAGGCAGGGAGCGTAGGGGGGATGCAGGGGGGGAGAGGAAGGCTGGTGCTGGAGGTGGGTCTGGGGCTGCCGTGGGCCAGGTCTTACTGTGACGGGGATGTCCCCTGGCGCAGGGCAGCTTCTGTCCTTCGACATCGGGGAGCAGCCGGTGTTCGAGATCCCTCTGAGCAACGTGTCCCAGTGCACCACGGGCAAGAACGAGGTGACGCTGGAGTTCCACCAGAACGATGACGCCGAGGTCTCACTCATGGAGGTTCGCTTCTATGTGCCACCAACCCAGGAGGATGGCGTGGACCCGGTGGAGGTGAGGGGGCTGTGGAGCTGCTCCGGGGCCACAGTGGGGCCAGCTGGGTCCCTCCTCCCCACCACAGCTCTGTCTGCTCGCAGGCCTTCGCCCAGAACGTGCTCTCCAAGGCGGATGTGATCCAGGCCACGGGCGATGCCATCTGCATTTTCCGGGAGCTGCAGTGCCTGACGCCGCGCGGGCGCTACGACATCCGCATCTACCCCACGTTCCTGCACCTGCATGGCAAGACCTTCGACTACAAGATCCCCTACACCACGGTGTTGCGCCTCTTCCTGCTCCCGCACAAGGACCAGCGGCAGATGTTCTTTGTGGTGAGGGGGCACTGGGGCCTGACTTGCCCTGGGAAGGGTGGTAACCGGGGGGTCCTCAACACCTCTTCTCTCCTCAGATCAGCCTGGACCCCCCCATAAAGCAGGGCCAGACCCGTTACCACTTCCTTATCCTGCTCTTCTCCAAGGATGAGGACATCTCCCTGACCCTCAACATGAATGAGTGAGCTCTTCTTCTGCCCAGCCCCTTCCTTGGCCTGGCTCTGGGGCAGCGGGAGGGAGGTGAGGGACCTGCTGGGCTCCTGCTTTCATCACGGCCCTGCGTCTGCACAGGGAGGAGGTGGAGAAACGCTTTGAGGGGCGGCTCACCAAGAACATGTCTGGGTCCCTCTACGAGATGGTCAGCAGAGTCATGAAAGCGCTGGTCAACCGCAAGATCACCGTGCCCGGGAACTTCCAGGGGTGAGGAATGCTGCTGCTGCCGGCCGAGGGGCAGGGGGATGTGGGATCTTCCTGCTGTGGGGCAAGTGCCTCCTCTTAGGAGCATAGAATTGTTTGGGTTGGAAGAGACCTTAAAACTCATCCAGCTCCAAGCCCTGCCACGGGCAGGGACACCTTCCACTGGAGCAGCTTGCTCCAAGCCCCTGTGTCCAACCTGGCCTTGAGCACTGCCAGGGATGGGGCAGCCACAGCTTCTCTGGGCACCCTGTGCCAGCGCCTCAGCACCCTCCCAGGGAAGAGCTTCTGCCTCAGAGCTCATCTCAGTCTCCCCTCTGGCAGATTAAAGCCATTCCCCTTGTCCTATCCCTAACAGGCCCTTGTCCAAAGCCCCTCTCCAGGTTTTCTGCAGCCCCTTTAGGCACTGGAGCTGCTCTAAGGTCTCCCCTTCATGCAGCAGAGGGGCAGGATCCCCTCCCTGAGCTGCTGCTCACCCTCCAGTGACACAGCCCAGCACATGGGGGAGATTCTGGGCCCAAGTGGTCATGGGGAGCTCCTAGCATGGGAGAGCTGCTGCTCTGGGGGGCTGAGGCCACTGTTTGAGAGCCCGCCCTGGCCCTGGCCATGGATCTGGCCCCTCTTTCTGTCCATTGCTGTGCTCGGAGGGTGCTGTGTGTGGGGCCGGGAGCAGCCATGGGGTTCCGAGGTGCCTTTCCCCCGCTCGGTGCTCAGGGTGCGCATCCCGCAGGCACTCGGGCGCGCAGTGCATCACCTGCTCGTACAAGGCGAGCTCGGGGCTGCTGTACCCACTGGAGCGCGGGTTCATCTACGTGCACAAGCCGCCCGTGCACATCCGCTTCGACGAGATCAGCTTCGTCAACTTCGCCCGCGGCACCACCACCACCCGCTCCTTCGACTTCGAGATCGAGACCAAGCAGGGCACGCAGTACACCTTCAGCAGCATCGAGAGGTGGGCGTGGGGTGAGGGTCAGGGTGCGCTGCACCAGGCTCTGCCCCCGGCCCTCACCCCCCTGTCCCGCAGGGAGGAGTACGGGAAGCTCTTCGACTTCGTCAATGCCAAGAAGCTGAACATCAAGAACCGCGGCCTGAAGGAGGTACCTGTCCCTGCAGAGCTGCAGCCCCCACCAGCCTGGGTGCTCTCCCCTCTCCCACTTCTGCTCCTTTGCCCTTCTCTTTTGTTAGTTTTCACCTCTCTCTTCTCTCCTTGCCCTTGTAGAGGAAAAAGGTCCGTGCGATACCCCTTCCTCTTTCTCCTCTTCCTCCTCCTGGTGCAGGTTTCCTCTGCATGGCCTGGTGGTGGTCCCTGTTAACCCCGTAACTGCAGCATGATGTGTGAAAGGGGCCCCCAGCTAACTCTGATAACGTTTCTGCCCCTCTCTCTGGAGCCTTGCCGAGAGCAGGAGGTTCCTGTCCTCCCCGGTCCTTGCTCCTGCTCCCTGCTCCCGGTCCCTGCTGCAGTGCCTTACGTGGTTGGGGCCGTGCCCGCACAGGACACTGGGGGCTGCATCCCCATAGGGGTTGGAGCTGGGCCATGGGGAGCGTTCCTCACGCCGCCTATCCCGCAGGGCATGAAGCAGAGCTATGATGAATACGCTGACTCGGACGAGGACCAGCACGACGCCTACTTGGAGAGGATGAAGGAGGAGGGCAAGATCCGGGAGGAGAATGCCAATGACAGCAGTGACGGCTCCGGGGAGGAGACGGGTGAGGGGCACCGGGTTCTGGGTGCTTGGCTGTGGGGAAGCTGAGAGCTGACCCTGTGCTCTCCTT